>KZ652383.1:95882-113779 GCA_001010745.2 Gerris buenoi | reverse complement strand
CACAAACGAAATAAAAATCACAGGTTAAAGTCACTCAATTAATATTCACTCAATTGTTCTTTAACTAAAGCGGTACAAGTCCAATCCAAACTCCAAACAATAGGCGTCGATATTTATCCCACTTCTGAAGTATAGTAAACAGGGATGGGCTTACGGTTTATACTCTAATAAAAACACTCGTCTTCAGCTTCACTAATATAAATATAATTATGTATAAACACGGTTATTACACTTTTTACAACAAACTCAATGCTCTCGTCACAAACT
Source organism: Gerris buenoi (assembly GCA_001010745.2). Classification (NCBI taxonomy): domain Eukaryota; kingdom Metazoa; phylum Arthropoda; class Insecta; order Hemiptera; family Gerridae; genus Gerris; species Gerris buenoi. Next base: position 113,512 of record KZ652383.1, on the reverse strand, counting down.
CTCAAAAACGACTCCTCGACTCTCTCCTACCTCAGTCCTACCAACTAGCTATCAGGCATACCAACAACTACATACATACATATTAAACTAAGTATAGACTTAATTTCCAACATAGGAAAAAATAACAATAAAAGAACAAATGAGTTGAGTTAAAGAAACTACTGTTTTTGTACTCAGCAAGAGAAGGACAACAATTATTTGTGTTTAAAGTGAGCAATTAAGATTTGAAGAAGTTTTTAAGTACCTGGCCTCAACAATAACAAAAAAAATCAGTCCAAAACAACTCAGACAAACTTTCTCATACTCAAGTTCATGATTTAGCCCAGTGTTTTCCATTTATTAGTTTTTAAGTCTAAATGTTCTAAGACCAAAGATAGTGGCAGTCATTAAAAGAGGGCGTTTGAGATGGCTGGGACAAAATACATGATCAACCACCATAAAGAAATAATAAGTTAAGCATAAAAAGAAAGATGGAGGATTTAAAAGAATCTGCTTGCTTAGTTCTTAACATCCCAATTTAAAACCAACAAAAGAACACCTTCATGATATTTTTTTAATCCCTCCTTGGGTCATTCTAAAGCTAAAAAGGTTTTTTTTTTATTTAAAAAAAAAAAATAATAAAAAAAATAAAAAATCTATATATATATAGATTTTTTATTTTTTTTATTATTTTTTTTTTTTAAATAAAAAAAAAACCTTTTTAGCTTTAGAATGACCCAAGGAGGGATTAAAAAAATATCATGAAGGTGTTCTTTTGTTGGTTTTAAATTGGGATGTTAAGAACTAAGCAAGCAGATTCTTTTAAATCCTCCATCTTTCTTTTTATGCTTAACTTATTATTTCTTTATGGTGGTTGATCATGTATTTTGTCCCAGCCATCTCAAACGCCCTCTTTTAATGACTGCCACTATCTTTGGTCTTAGAACATTTAGACTTAAAAACTAATAAATGGAAAACACTGGGCTAAATCATGAACTTGAGTATGAGAAAGTTTGTCTGAGTTGTTTTGGACTGATTTTTTTTGTTATTGTTGAGGCCAGGTACTTAAAAACTTCTTCAAATCTTAATTGCTCACTTTAAACACAAATAATTGTTGTCCTTCTCTTGCTGAGTACAAAAACAGTAGTTTCTTTAACTCAACTCATTTGTTCTTTTATTGTTATTTTTTCCTATGTTGGAAATTAAGTCTATACTTAGTTTAATATGTATGTATGTAGTTGTTGGTATGCCTGATAGCTAGTTGGTAGGACTGAGGTAGGAGAGAGTCGAGGAGTCGTTTTTGAGAGTTTGTGACGAGAGCATTGAGTTTGTTGTAAAAAGTGTAATAACCGTGTTTATACATAATTATATTTATATTAGTGAAGCTGAAGACGAGTGTTTTTATTAGAGTATAAACCGTAAGCCCATCCCTGTTTACTATACTTCAGAAGTGGGATAAATATCGACGCCTATTGTTTGGAGTTTGGATTGGACTTGTACCGCTTTAGTTAAAGAACAATTGAGTGAATATTAATTGAGTGACTTTAACCTGTGATTTTTATTTCGTTTGTGGGCTAAGGAAAATTGTTTACGCGACAATTATTTGTTTTTGTTTTCTAATTGAAGTACGCTTGAAACTTCAAAAGACGCTATTCGATAGACGCGCATTGAGTGACGCCATTTTGTTTGAACTTTTGACGCGTCTGAGCCAAGTGCCGAGAGCTTTCGAAAATTAACCGCTAAATCGAAGAAGATTAAGAAGCTCGAAAAGAACAGGAAGAATAAGAAGGTTAGTTGTTTACCTAAAATATTTTCGAAATGTCGGACAATAACGAGTGTAACGAGAGTGTTGGTGATTTCCATGGATTTAGTGACGCGGCCGTTCCGAGTGCGAGTAATAGCGATGTGAACCTTCAAGTTAAGTTCCTTCTAGAACAGATTATGTCTTTAAAGAAGTCGGAAGTTCCCGAGTACAGAGTGATGCCCGATTTTAGTAAGTCCCTTAAAAGTTTCGACGGTCGAGGAAGTGGTAAAGTAGCTGAGGACTGGTTGAGCGAATTAAACAGCGTTGCCAAAGTAAATCGTTGGCCCGAGGCATTCAAATTGGAGTCGGCTAGAATACATCTAATTGGACCTGCCCGNCTATACTTAGTTTAATATGTATGTATGTAGTTGTTGGTATGCCTGATAGCTAGTTGGTAGGACTGAGGTAGGAGAGAGTCGAGGAGTCGTTTTTGAGAGTTTGTGACGAGAGCATTGAGTTTGTTGTAAAAAGTGTAATAACCGTGTTTATACATAATTATATTTATATTAGTGAAGCTGAAGACGAGTGTTTTTATTAGAGTATAAACCGTAAGCCCATCCCTGTTTACTATACCTATTTTATATAGATGTCCAAAAACATGAATTATCTTTTCCTAAATGCTAACTAGATATAATTGTTTGTTTAAGGAATTATTACTATGATCAATTCTTGTTATTTTTATTATTATTTATTTTAGGAGTGAGATGCATGTTCCAAGTGTTTGGGTTAGATTTGGCCTTATGCTTGAAGCATATTGTCGGGGTGATGTAGACCATATGCGAATGCTGTGTAGACAAGTAACTCTCCTCTCAAAATTCAAATCTTATGCTGAAGAAGTGCGTCTTAAAAAAGATAAGGATAAAGCTCGGTTTTGGCTTATTGAAACTCTTTCTCAGGTAAATATTAATTTAATTATATTTTTCCTAATTCCTAATGGGTAATACTAGATACTAAACTTACTTCGATTATCCTAATACTAATGTACAAAGCACAATTAAAATAACAATATAGGCAATAAAATGAATATAAATGAAATTTTATTGTATGCATTATACCTTATATATTTTGAAGTGTTTATTTGAGTGATCCAATAACTCTTCACCTAATAAAAGTATGTATACTGTTTATTAAGAACTGGCTTAGTGGTATAAAAAATTAAGAACAAATTATGAAAACAAGAGATACGTGAGAATGTCTACTAATTCTAATGCCTATACTAATTCTGAATTGTTTTGTTATATAGTGTGGTAAAATAATAAAACAAAAATTAATGGAGGGGAGCCAATGAGAGCTTGTAATTTTGGCATGTAGTTGCTCGGGCTAATTAGGTAAAGAAAAATATCACTGGTGGATAGCAAGGACTTTAGGATCCTTATATAAACAAATTGTATTACAGAGAATAATTAATAATAAACATAACAGTATTAAAATAATAATTTAGGAAGTCTTATCTTCAAAAAAAGAAAATTAGTTTTTACAGTCTTTTTTATAGATATCTTGTCGCACATAACTTTATAAGAAAACAATGTAGACTTAAAAATTAGTTTATAGCAACCTGTTCAAGCAACCTTCCTGCCTTCACCAGCTATCATATCATTGTTGTCAATGATGGTTGATTTTTATATGAGATTTTTTTTTTTTTTTTTTTTTTTTTTTTTTTTTTTTTTTTTTTTTTTTTTTTNGACCACCAGTTTGGTTTTCGCCACCAGCACTCAACAATCCACCAAACCTATCGACTTGTCGACCAAATTGCAGCAGCCCTTGAACGGAAACAATATTGCTCTGGGGTCTTTCTAGACGAGGCTCAAGCCTTTGATAGAGTTTGGCACCAGGGCCTATTGTGGAAACTCAAGGACAATATCCCTTTCACTTACTACCTAATCCTCACATCCTACCTTTCCGACAGATTCTTCAGAGTAAAAATAGGTAATAGCCTATCACAAATAAGTCAAGCAAAGGCTGGGGTTCCTCAAGGTAGCATCCTATCTCCCTTATTATACACCGTTTACACATCCGACATACCAAAACACCCATCCACTCTCCTTGCATCCTTTGCAGATGACAAAGCCATACTAGCCACCCATAATGATCCACAAGTAGCCTCCCATATTCTCCAAGAACACCTTTCACTCCTCCAACCATGGTTCCAGTGTTGGAGAATAAAAATAAATGAACAAAAAAGCACACAAGTCACATTCACTCTCCGCCATGGTTTTTGTCCACCAGTATACCTAAATAACAAAATCATACCACCCGCCACTACTGTTCGTTACCTTGGGCTGCATCTGGACAAAAGGCTAACGTGGAATCCACACACTCGATTGAAACGAATTGAAACCAACAGACGCTACAAACTACTACTAAGACTTCTAGATCATCGCACACGCCTCACATTAAAACACAGACTACAAATCTTTATATGAGATAAAAAAAATGATGAAAAAGAATGTACATCTTGAATTTCTTATTGTCTATTCCATCTTCTTTCTTTACTATCTAAATCTATTTTATTTTATTTGGTATGATTTTTTATTTCAGGCTCATATAAGAGAGTATTTAAATGGCGTCCTTAATCCGTTGGATCCCACCTATAGGTTTAAGAATGTTAGGTAAGAAAAATATCAAATCAATGTTATCTCAGATTTTATGCTAGCTTTTTTTTAGGCTTTATAATCAATATATTTTTCTAGATTTACAGGCACAATTTGTTTAAAAAAAAAAAAAAAATCATTTTTGGTCTTGGACCATGTTTGGTTTTGAACAAGGGAAAATGGCAATTTTGTTCTTGATATTAATTGTTTATTATTTGGATTATTACTGAAGCGATCAGAGTTCTAGCTCCTAGGTGACTCCTTATTCATATGCCTAGCCTTTCCGTTAAGGATTGTTTTGGAACTCTTAGCTCTATTCCGTGAGGGATGTTGAATTTCTCTCTTGATAACTTCTAATTATTATTTTTTTATCAGATATAAGAAGCTAGTAGTGATGATGACTTTTGCACACCATAAATTCTACATCATCAAACATGGTAATACATATCTTAAGCTATTGCCGGCCACTGTATCTTGAGATGAATGGTATTTCATGTCTTCTTGACGTTGGGGAAGTTGTCTTCATAAAAGATACTTTCAATCCAAATGTAGTCATTGCCCAAGGGTATGTTAACCCGCATCCTATTAATTTTCAATCGAAAGTATAGTCCAGTTGTGTATGCAAAGGAAGTATTAAATGTGAAAAACAGGAGAAACAGAGGCAGGAACATTAGGAAAGTTGAAGCATTAAGATTATTCCAAGAATATAACTAGAAATATGTAGATGTCTAATATTTAAAGTGTGCATTACATTCTATTTCATCACCCTCTTTAGTCTTGTACTACTCATTTTAAAATTTTTATTTTTGCATTTTTTTAAATCTATGTTTTTGTGTAACTTATATTCTACATTTTAATATATCTATATTATTAAAAAAGTTTTGTAAACAAACGGGTTCAGAGTGGGAGTGACATACTTCACTGAGTGTGGAGTGCGTTAGGCGATACCCCCCTTGAAGAGAGTTGATTCCGGGGGGGTAAGGAGATAGCTAGAGAGTGACATAATACTTACCGATTAGACTGAGTGAGGGTGATATTATATTCGTCCGAGAAGAGAAAAGCCTGTAAGGCGTGATAAAGAGTAGGTATATTGAAATGTCAGCGAGAAAAGGAAAGTAGATTATAATTATATTTCATAAAAAATTCTGTTCAGGGTGGAGAGGTGTAAAGTGATGGATTCAAAGATGAGACCACTTTGGTTGGTGATGGAGAACTTTGATTCACTCGGTGATGATGTTTATCTACTATTTAAGAATGGTGATGATTTGAGACAAGACATGCTCACATTACAGATGATTCGACTTATGGATAGGCTTTGGAAAAACGAGGGACTTGATCTCAGGTAAATAAGTATTCTGATAAACAATAATAAGACAGTATATTATGGTGAAGAGACATATTTTTGTTGATCTTTGATGATTATTTTATTAAATGTTAAAATATGAGTAAATTTTAATCTATTTGGATAATTTTGCAGGATGAATCCTTATGGATGCATTTCAACTGATAATCGTGTTGGGCTCATTGAGGTTGTACTGAATGCAGAAACCATAGCCAATATTCAAAAGGAAAAAGGAATGTTCTCAGCTACATCTGCGTTTAAGAAAGGGTCTTTATTAGGTATGCATTTTCTTTTGTTAATATACAGTAATATCCTGGACTTATTTAATAGGAGAGGCAAAGTATGCTGTAAGTTGAGGAATGTACTTAGATAAATCCTTAATTAAGTACTTTTTACTAAGGGAAAAAATGGAGTATGTAAAGCGGACTGAAATAACTTTTAATGACTTATTGTTCGTTAAGGGTGCATTATCCCTTAGTATTATTTTGTTTCTTTAAAAATTACTTATTGTTTACTAAATATTCAATTTCTTTTTATAAAGGTTTCGAAAAAAAGTTAATACTTAAGCGGCCCGCACGCGGTCAATAGTATTGTCAATACTCAAAAGTATTTTTTTTTTTTTTTTTTTTTTTTTAGTCCCATTCAACAGCTCAATGGGTCATTACAGGACGGGGGGTTATCCGACCACTTTACTCATCTACTCGATGAGATCATCAGTGTGTGAAACATGTCTGACCCCTCCGGGATTCGAACTCACGTCGGGGTTTCGACCTTGGTTTCAGAGCTAGGGCGCTAACCACTCAGACATATTCAAACTGGTTCCGTTTAATCCGGACTTTCGGCAATCCGGACTGGGTCCGGTCCCGTCAAACCCGGAGTAGCGAGATTTTACTGTAAAATAGTCCAAATATAATCACAATAGAACTCCTTTCACAAATTAAATTTAAAAATAAAGTCCAATAATAATTACTTCAAAGAAAATTAAAACAATAATAGTTTTACATTTCTACTTTGGTAGAAGTGCGGTGCCAGTGATACAATAGCTCAATTTTTACTTCTTAAAAAAATGCATAAGCGATGTTTAGGCAGCAATAGATGAGTCATAAAGACAAAAAGTACCAACCTTATTTATGCTGTAATTGGTGCTCCTTCTGCTGCTCCTACTATATCAGTGAGGCGCCAGGATTATTTTTATTAAGAATTATTTTTGTGAAATAATATTGATTAAAAGAATAACACAAAAATCAGGCGACAGAAGGTGGGTATCCGTTAGCAGAGCTCAAAAATGCGATTTTATGGATCACTTTTATTTTCATTATCAATAATGACATTATTACTGAGAAAACAAGTTCAATTATTCTAGCTTAACAATTTCATAGTTCTTTATATCATTGGAATCAAATGCAATTTGTTTTATTTTAACCCTAATTTATTGTTGCTTTAGTCATCGCATTATAAAATAAAATATGAAACAAACTGTGATATTTTTACCATCACCGAAATTTGAACATTTGTACTTATAAATAAATAATAAGTTATAAAATTTGAAGTATGTTAATATTTATCTTCCATTATGTCTTAAATGAAGAGGGGAAACCTATTTAAAAAATGAATAGTTAAAAGGCTTTTGTATTCAATAATTTGAGTTTTGCTGATCTCTTGAAGTGCCCAGTTTTTGATGTATAACATTGATAAGGTTTTCTAACTCTTCATTGAATATTATGCTTCAAATTAGACTTTAAGTTTAGTTTTAACATTTTCTGATTAATGTTGATGCATGTAAATTAACAGTTCAATAAACTCAGATCTTAGTTTTACACCTACTTTAAACTGGCCAAATTCTGCTTCTTTTGTAGCTTGGTTAAAAGATCATAATCCATCAGAAGTGAGTTTGAACAAAGCAATTGAGGAATTTACGTATTCTTGTGCTGGTTATTGTGTGGCTACTTATGTACTTGGAATTGCTGATAGACATTCAGATAATATCATGGTCAAGAGGACTGGACAGGTAATTTATTTAAATATTTATAATTATAAACTGTTTTATTAGGTGATTTTTATTTTTGTAATTCTTACTAATGATAATTTGTGTAATTTTTTCAGCATTTGAATTTTTACTCAAATCAAATTAAATTTGTCTTGTAAACAAACCATTCTCTATAAGCCCAACTCCCTCTTTTCTTGTAACCTCCCTTTTTTGTAGGTTTCCTTCTATTCTTAAACAGAGGAACTACAAAGAGAGCCTAGTTGGCTCAACCTCAGATTCGTATTTTGTAAAAAAAAAAAAAAAAAAAAAACTATCATTCTTCAATATTGGAACATATTCTAACCATTATTCTTCAATATATATATCTGAGGATCTCCCAAATGGAGGATAGAATATCCCGATGTAACGTGAAATGTGTAAATGTAATGTGAAATTATAGTTAACATTTTACAAGTTTCCAAAAAAAACCTGATGGTGTTGTACTTATCAGTTATAATTTTTTACTGTCAGATTTTTCTCTTGTGCAAAATTGCTTTACATGCAATTACATTGTTGTTTCACCAGAGGAATGGTGGTGTATGGTTTGAACATAAACTTTTCATTGAATTCTGTTGCTAACTGCTACCTTTTAATCTCACCCAATTTTCTAAATTTTCTCTTTAGAGACATAATGTCGTTGTTATTTCTTTTCCATTATAAATCAAAGTTACTTTATTAATAGGAATATTAAGCTAGTAGTTTTACTTTGCCTTAATATTCCTGAGAAGAAAATATTCCTATTTTTTTCACTAAAAACATTTCTTAAAATTCAAACCCATAAATCTTTATTTTATACATTTTATTTATCAAAGCTGGTTTTAGCCTTTATAAACCAGGCTTTTTCAAAGGCTTTCAGCCTTTTTAGGCCATCATCCATGTCTTATTTATGTATAGACAAACATGACGTTTGTTTTTTAATTGTTTTACATGGAGAAACAGTTTCTCCATTGACTTCCCTGTATCTTATACGTAAATTTTGTTTTTTCAGCTTTTTCATATTGACTTTGGTCATATCCTTGGCCATTTTAAGGAGAAGTTTGGATTCAGAAGAGAACGTGTACCATTTGTTCTCACACACGACTTTGTTTACGTTATAAACAAAGGACAAACTGTCAAGAAAGAAAGGGGCAACCAGCCTAAGAAATTTGAACTTTTCCAAAAAAGATGTGAAGATGTGAGTATTGAATTAATAAAAGTTTTTTTATTTGTGACCATTTTTAAATCTTAATATCCCGCTTCTTATTTGTACGCTAAAACATACTTAATGAAGCATTCATAATAACAAATTTTAAAAGTGAAGTCAGTGATTATCTAACCAAAATCTGTCATTTTGTTTTCTGTAGAGGCAAGTAGGTGAGAATTTCATAGTTTAATCATATAGAAAGATGAATTTCGTTCAAAATTCACCCAATTCTTAGGCTTATCCCACCACCAAAGATTTTTTTTTATTACAAAGATGCTATCATACATTTTCTTGTTATTAAAGTAAGGTCTGGATGTCAATTAATAATTGTCCTTATCTTACTCAGTCATATTCTTCACAGGAGCATTAAATAGTCTTACAACACCTCTTGAATTCAGCCAAGTTCCTAGCTCTTAAGGCTGGTTATCACTAGGCCAGTAATTTAGTCCAGTAGTGAGTGATTAAGTAGTTCTATTTAACAAGAAAACAGCAAGTTATGAAGTGTTTTGTGTTTGTTCACACGGAGTTAGTTAGTTTTTAAGTATCGACTTCTGTGGAGTGTTGACTTTTCTAAACAGACAGTTGGTAAAGAGAGGTAGGGTAGGGGATTCTACTTGACCATCTACTTTCCATTTTACTGGATCGAGCCCACCAAATCATTTTCTACTAAACTACTCTGTTAAATAGTTTTGTCCGAAGACGTCTAGTTACTTATCACTCGCCACTGAACTAAATTTCTGGTCTAATGTGAGCCAGCCTATTTTATAAATAGGCAGTCTGGGTATACAACCGGGTATCAGGATTGAGAATATTAAACCTAGGGTTGACATACTTTACTACTACTCTTTCAACTGGCATTAGAAAGAAACTTGAGAGTGACATTTACATTTATATATAGAGATGCTAGAGAACTTCATACTTAAAAAAATAGCTATGCATAATTCTTTTGATCTATATCAATCTTTTCTATTGATTGAAGAACAAGAAAATTAAGAAAAACTTGTCACATTTGGCTTATTTACAAAAGCACTTTTATTTTTAGAATACAGTGTATTTCCAACTTTAGTCACTTGATTTTTTTTATATATTGTGTTTTTTTTATAGATATTTGTTGATGGTTTTGTTTAAAGGCTTTTCTGATATTGAGGAAACATGGGAACCTGATTCTTTCACTTTTTGCTATGATGATCTCCACCGGCCTTCCGGAATTAAGTTCGGAGCAGGATTTATCCTACCTTCGTGAAACACTAGTCCTTGACCTGTCTGAATCCGATGCTAGGGCTCACTTCAGGTCTAAATTTGACGAGGCTCTGTCCAACAGTTGGAAGACTTCTCTTCACTGGGCCAGTCACAATATGGCAAAGAATAATAAGGTCTGAGTTGGACCTCTACTTGTCCTTTAAATGAAAAGATGATTTGTGGGGGCCGGCCCATTAAACCTCAGTGTGGGGAAGTGGAGAACCCCGAGAAATGTAATTAAGAAAGAAACTGAGGGTTAAATGTGAAGGAAACTCGAATTTTCGAGTCGGGATTCTGGCCGGCCTTTTGCGAAAGGCCTTATATTAGTGTCGTCTACCTGCTTTAAAATATTTAAGTTATGGTTTTTTTGTTTAAAAAAAAAAATCTGATATTTTAAATAGAAGTACATGCTTTACGTACTACACCAAGCAGGTAAAAAAAATCAATTTAAAAAAAATATTTGCAAAAATCTTTAAAAGAATTTAAGAGGCTTTCTAGCTTTTATAATTTTTGCTTTATTATAAAAAAAAAAAAAAAAAAATCATCGCAACACAAAATAAAATAAGTGAAACGACACGAAAATTTTCTAATATTGAAATTGAGGACAAAAAAAAAACAAACAAAATAAACAGCAAAACGGGTACCTCGTTAAAATACACAAGACTTAGAAACAAAAATATTTCCTGAAAAATCTACCTAATTTTTGTTTGCAGACAGAGCTGCTGAACCTACCCAATCTATGTATTTATATGATAAAAATTAAATATTAATTTCAATCACTCACACCACACACCAAAAAATAAAGGAAATCGATATTGTACTGTCTTTTGTTTCTACTATTTTTAACAATAGAACTGTATCTGCTCTTGTAATAAGAAGTTGGGAGTTAAAGATATAATTTAAAAATACTATATAATACTTGCTAATCATGCATGGGGTAATTAATTATTATTTTATTTTTAAAAAAAGGAAAAATTGGTAAAAGTGCACTGTTAAAGAAATCATTTTCACAACTAAAAGGAGTTGATTCTTAGCAGTGGTGTTCATTTTGACCTACCTATTTTTAAGATATAATTCATAGTCTAGGTTGGACTCTTAATTGCAATTATGGTTTTATTTACTTTTACCCCTACAAATGATATTACTTTGCATTAAAATTAAAAATATTTAATAAATTGTGCGTTAACTCCCAACTTTTTTAATACCAATATTAAAATTGGCCAGAAAAAAAACTTAAAAAATCAGAAGACTGATTGATGTTTCAAATTTCCTATGATATGTCTGCATCTAATTTATTTATTTGTATAAAAACAAAACAAAAAATATTGAAAATTAGTTAATTTATTAGTAATTATAATCATATGTTAGGAAGCAATGAAAAAAAAAAAAAAAAAAGCTTTAGTTCATACTTAGGTAATATATGGTTTTTGCAAGAAAAGAATCAACTAAAAACTGCAAGCATGAAGGATCAGTATAACATGTTCACTGCAGGTTGGGATATTTTAACTTAAAACTATAGTGAATTCATTTTTGGATTAAAAATTGTTGAAAAAACAACTGGTTGTAAAATGAATTTACCTCACTCGCCTGCAAATTAAAACTAAAGGAATTGAATGGCAAGAAATGGTTTCTGTGGGTGCAATAATGCTCTATGTAGGTGAGGCAAGTGGAGAGGAAGCTAATGCTAGAGGATGTGGATCATAAGTGCAGCCACCAAACTCACACCTCCGCCTAATTCTAACTACCTTCCTCCAGGGTCCATTTATGGAAAAAATGCCTGTCTGCCTAGAGGCATTAACAAATTCGTCTTTTGAAGTTCCAGGCGGGCGGAGACATTTTGGGGGAAAGTACGGCTAGTCTATCTATATAATCTAGTTTTTTCTATTGTGACAAATTGCCTTGGCTGACATTAGGGGTGCCTCACTCTACTCATCTTGCCTTCTGCTACTAAGAGTGAGTCCAGTGGTTGACTATACTGCCGTGCTAAGCCAAAAAACCGTATCTGACATTTTGGTCGAAAATAAGGTTTTGACATTTTCAGGGTTTTTGGGGGTAGTTTTTGCCGTTTTTGATGGTCCCGAAGCCGTATCTTCATCCTAAATACGAGAAAACAGAGATTTTTAAATAAGGTTTTTGTATTAAAGGACAATTTACTAAGCGAAATTGCCTTAAGTGACAAATCAGAAGGAAAAAGGCCGCATCTGACGGTAGATACGGTAATTTCGCTTCTGAAAACACATCCAACTTACTCCACAGTTACGTTTACACCTATTATATTCAGATAGAAAAACACCTTATCTCATAAATTTGATCCCCCCAAAAATGTATTTATTTAATTTAAGTAAAACAAATGTGGCTCTAAAGAGAATAAAATTCTTAATTCATTGATATAAACTAATAAAAAATCGGACGAATAATAGGGGAGTTATNTCAATTCCCAATATTTCCTTCTCAGAAAAAATCGTCATAAAAATATACCCAACTTTTTAAGAAAATTATTAGTTATAATATTACTAAAACTTTAATGGGAGAGAACGATTCTTTTTTTCCTTTCCTAAAAGGAAAAAAGGGGCCCATCTAATGACTAAAGACATCCTTATAAATATCATATTGTAATATTATGAGCTAAAAAAAAAGGGGGGAATAGGTTTTCTAGAAATGTCTAAAGTTATTATAGATTTTTATGAGGTACTAAAACCCCTTTTTTGCCCTATTATAGTTTGGTTCTTAAAACAGAAATATTAGTGTTAGGAATAGGTATCAATTATTAGTTCGTGGTAACATTACGATTAACAATATATTTTTTTTTTGTTGTGTGTATTTTTATCCTTATTAATTTAAAAAAAAAAAAAAATTGTAATTAGGGTTGTAAAAAAGCTTTAATTTGCATGCCCTTTTACACTTTCCTTGGCAAGTTCTTTTTCATTAATTTAAAAATTGGATTGTTACCCAAATGATCTAGACACGTGTGCTTTAATGGTTATGTTTTTGGGTTATATTGTTGCTTAAGGATGAAAATAAGTGTAAAATAAAACTGATTTATTTCCAATTTTTAATGTTTTAATTATGAAAAACTTATTTTTTTATGTTCCCAAATGCCAAGCATTAGTTTTGCTTTCTATTTGAAATTTAGTTGTAAATTTGTACTAATCTTGTTGAAAAGATAACTAATTCTACATTAATTACATTCTACATCGATTATATTGCTAATATCACTGACAGGATAGCTGGTGAATGTGAGAAAGTTGCTAAAATAATTATGCCTGGCTCCGCTCGAACAAGTTGTATCAAAATATTTTCCCTTTTCTCAGAACAATTGTGCTGGGGGGCAAGTGTGCAAGGTGAGAGAACCACCGCTATATTAAAATGAATAATGCTTAAATTGGTAGCAATCCTTGAGCGGAGGTCATAAAAAACAGCAACAAAATACAATCAATAGATCCCTAGGGATCTGTAGTCCAATCTAAAATTTGCTTCCTCTTAGATAATGAATATAATAATAATAATAAATTGCATATAAAAAACCTTTTTTTGCATATATAAAAACCTCCTTAAACTGATCCTCTTTTATGTCTTGTATTATAAACATATGACAACCAAAATTTGTGTTTGTGCGTGTTAAATTAATAGAGTATCAGGGTAAGAAATAGTAATAATTGATTCGGATTCAAATAATATTATTGGTTATTTATGTGAATAAGAAGTGATAGATATTATTGTGACTATTCTAGAAAATGAAACTGTTGAATAGAAACGTGTTAATTTAAATTATTTTAAAATGATATGAAGAACAACAAGTATTATTTATTTTCTTCATTTTAAGCCTAAACTACTTGGCTGATTTCAATGACATTTGGGTTATAAAAAAAACCATTCCCTGAGGCGAATTAATCTCGTCTCTGGGTTTGGAGGTGCTGTCCCACAATAACTTGGAAAAATTCTCAAAAACCAGTTCCGATTACTTTTGAGGAAAATACTTCTAATAGTTAGTCCACTTTAATACGAATTAAACCATGGAAAAATCTGTTTTCCGAAATAATGATAAAAATAAATCTGATGCTGGTGAAAATCGTACAACCGAAAAATGGAAACATCCACCAGGATTGAATTTTTTAATGCATTATATATTTTTTGGGTCAACTTTTCCCATTAAAAACAAACATTTACTTAAAGCTCTTGATTGTTTGATTTATTGATCCTGGCGTAGGAGATCAATTTATATTTATGAAATTTGTAATGTTATACATTCTGATGTGAGAGGTCATATTCAAAATAATTTTTTTTTTTTTTTTTTTCTTTGGGTTTTTTAGTCCCGTTCGACTGCTCATTGGGTCATTACAGGACGGGGGGTTATCCATTATTATTATTGTGTTACAGCCTATTCATTTTCTATTTGTCATAATATGAAAAATTTAAATTAACATTTCATTTTTGTTCTATCATATCTTCTTTAAGTTAATCATATTAATTTATTTAATTTTATTGATTTATTCCAATTACAACTTGTCCGTCTCAACTCAGAAAATGACTGAATATCAAAAAATAAATTAATAATAGTTCCAAGTGTTTATTAAAAACAATAGCCTTATTTAAATATAATAAAATGAAGGAATCCTATCAAATTAATTTGCCATTTAAGTTTTTATTTTAAATTCTTTTTAAAGTGGTTTTATTGTATAAAAAAAGTGCTATTTTGTAACTTCTTTCAATTCTTTTTCAATAGACTGGATTTGTATATTGGAAGGAACATATCTTATATTAACAATTATTAATTATAATAAAATAAATAAATAAAAAAATGATTATGTAATATTACAAAAAATATATATAAATAAAAATCAATAATTAAATTAGTCATGTACTTGTTTAGAAAACTTGAAAGTTGTAAGGGAGAAAAAAAAAGAAAAAGATTATGGAAGATTTTTTTATTTATTAAAAACTTTATCTGGCTGCCTTATATCCAGCTGTTAAATTTGTCGATTGAAAATTAGGACATTTTAAATTTTAATTTGACTGATTAAATTGGCTTTTTTTGTACCTACACTTTTCTAACGAAGAGAAGAAAAANATAATGTGCATGATTAAAAATAAATTTAGGGATTTTATTAATAAGGAAATTATTTATATATATTTGTAAGTATTAATATAATACACGATTCATATGGTAAATGCAGTATACTGCTTTAGGAATATTTTTTTCTTTTTTTAAGATTTTTTTCTGTTTTATTATTTATTTTATTTTTTTTTTTACTACACTTATAATTGTAAAATATATTTTACATGGAAGTTAATATTTTTTGTAGTTAAAAATTGAAAGTAGATTTGCAAAATTAAAAAAATAATTCTAATTGGCTATATACAAATGGAAGTATTTTACACCATTCAAAGATTTCAAAGAAAAGAAGGATTCAATTTTACAAATAAAATGTAAGGTCCTCTTAACAAGTTGACCATCCACGGCCGATTAAACCAAAATTTTCTTGTAACAAGCAAATTAAACAGAGAAACAACAACACAATATGTCAGCTGTTTAACTAACTAACAGTCAGGTGTCAAAACAGTGGTAAACAGAACTTTGTTTTGACGTCACAAATTACAAAAATGAATTTTTAGAATGCAGATAAGGTACACAACCAAAGTTCCAAAGTTGGCTTCAATGTTATCTGTGACCCTCCTTCTATATATAGTATTATTCTAAGAATACAACACAATATGTCAGCTGTTTAACTAATAGTCAGCTGTCAAAACAGTGGTAAACAGACCTTTTATCTTCTATATACCAGATGATAAAAGTCATTGTATAATAACAAATCAATATGTCAGCTGTTTAACTAATTAAAAGTGTCAAAACAGTGGTAAACAGACCAGGAGGCCGATTCTGTAACTTCTATCAAACCTCGCTATATATCAAAGTGTTGTTATATAATGTAGTGAATCTGTAAAGTGATGTCAGCGCTGTTTGTGGCCTTATACTGAACTACAGTTGACAGCGATCTTTTTATTGGCCATTTTATAGTTATTTCAGTAAATTTTATTCAATGTTTGATGGATTTTAAAGGTGTATAAAAATAAAAATATAAAACTAGTTGATTTTCATTTCTTTTATCTTTAAAATCGTTTAATAAAATAAAATAATTTAAAATTAATTTCTTTTATCTATAAAATTTACAATTTAAAGGAAGTGCATTTAATTTTAACAACGTTTGTTGAAGAAAAGAGTTATTTCAGTCAGAAAATAAGAAAAGTGAATGAAAACATCAATAATGGCGTCACTTTGTTTTGGTTTTTAGCATTTGATATATAACATAACCTGACGAATTATATCAACAACAATTTCGAGTTGCTATTTATCAAACCTTATATATCAATTTCTCCTTATATAACAACAGACATAAGTTACAGATTCACTTGACAGGTTGCACGCGCATCTTCATAACAACTTTTTGACATATAACAACACGAAAAGGGAGGTTTCAAAGTTAGAGAATCGCCCTCCTGTTGTCTATTATATACCAGATGACAAAAGTCAGTGACACAGGTATCATATGAGGATTCACTCAGCTAAGTGACTATTTAAACCAAGATATGATAAAAGGCTTTTACTGGAGTCCAATTTCTATAAAATCTAATAGTTACTTTCTGGTTTTTAAATACTTTTTTGACAATCAAATCTAATCAATACCTATCATACAAAAAGAAGTTTTTCTTCAATATTTTCTACATGAATTATCTCTCTGTTTTATTTTTTAAATAATTTTTGTCCTCCTGCATGCGCACAATTTTTATTTATTTATTTTATATTTTTATGATTATCTCTATATCTTTAAAAGTACTCTGTAAATTTGAATGGTTTATTTGAAACCAACTTACAGATGGTCCCGTTTTAATTTTAACGGCTTGCGCACATATAATATTGAATAAAATTAAATATTACCTTAATAGAAATTGAAAGAGGCCCTAACAATGATACTTTCAATGATCAATGGGGTCTAATAATAAGATACAAGGAAGATGGTGCCAAACTAAATTGGCAAACAATTTTTTTTTTTTTTTTTTTTTTTTTTGGCAATAATTAAATTAAAAAATAAGAACAACCAGAAGGTTTAGAGAGAGATATCGTGTTGAAAGTCAAAATTCAAATTTAATTATTAAAAATTTCAGTTCAGCACTCTGTAGAAACTTAGTGTTACAATTATTAAAAGTTTAAACAACATTTCGTCCCTCTAAAAATTATCACTTATCTCTTCCAATATGCCAACATTTATTTCATGAATTTGTTCGCTTATGATCCTCTCAAGATTAAATTAATGATTAATTCCATGTAAAACATATTCTCAATGCAACCCCTTCTCCTCTACTATATTATAAAAAATTCTTATAATTATTATTTAATTTTTATTTTTTCGTAAGACTGAAATATGAATAGTTGATCTAATATATACACACACGTATATATATATATATAT
>KZ652383.1:79044-94883 GCA_001010745.2 Gerris buenoi | reverse complement strand
TTTTTTTTGTTTGGGGGGGGGGGGGAGAGGGCTAATTCATAAAATATTTAATGAAATTAGTTAAGTGATTCCTTGTTGAGATATGATTGAAGCAAATCTGATTTTTGTCAATAAAAACCTATCAATCCTAATAATATTAGGGATATCTCATAAAAAAGGACACCTTACTTGAATAGTTTCACTTAACATTTTAAAATTATTCTCTCCCCTAAAAACGTTGTGCTCCCTAAAATTTAAGTGACCCTTAAGATATCCAAATCTGCTGCCAAGACAAAACCATAAACTAGGTTTCATAAATGAACTTCTTTTGTTTTTTCCAACATTTTTTTTTTTTTTCTATTTTACCCATACTATTAATTTTTTTAAATTTATTATTTTATTCTGTTCGTTATACTATACAAAGATTTTTTTTAACTTTTGCTACCCGATGAAAAGTAACTTGCCTTATAATTTATTGTTAATCCATTCTGGTTTTGCTTAAGTGTCTTGGTTTCTCATAAAGGAATGTATTTTTTTTTTTTTGTAATTGAATTGTAAGATGCTAAAAAAAAATTGTAAAAGTCCAAATTAAAAGTGCTTTTGTCCATGGTAACAAGTGAAGTATGTCTCTGACATAGTTCCTTTTATCTTATTCTTTCTTTATTTTACCACCAGTTAAAATAGGAGAATAAGATAAAAGCTGAGATTTAAATTTTGGTCTAATTTAAAGCTCAGTTTTTATTTATTCTTCTCTTTATTTTAAACTCGTGGTAAAATAAAGAGGATAATAAGATAAAACCTGAGATTTAAATTTTGCCTAATTTAAAGCTAAGCTGGTATTTTATTCTTCTATTTATTTTAACTGGTGGTAAAATAAAGAGGATAATAAGATAAAAGCTGAGATTTAAATTTTGCCTAATTTAAAGCTCAGTTTTTATCTTATTCTTCTCTTTATTTTAACTCATGGTAAAATAAAGAGGATAATAAGATGAAAGATGAGATTGAATTTTTCCTAATTTTAAGCTCTGACTTAGTTTTCTTTACTCCAGTATGATTTGTAACTTCTTAATATTTAAAAGACAGTTCCTTTTAGCATCTTGCGATTCAAGTATCCTGCACTTCAGTAAAGACTTTCAATTATTTCATTATAATAAACTTTCTACGTTGTATCGATTCAAATCTGTTAAATAAGTCTGATCTTCTGGAGGTGAGACCACATCAGAGAATTTGTGAATTCTGACATTTTGAATCAATTACAAAGATCATTCTCAAGGGAGTTGTTCATGATAGTCATTTGCAACTGACTCTCACTATGAGCGAAGATCTAGATTTATTAGACTCTGGTTAAGTTTTACAAAATTAAGTTAAAAAATAAACGACTTACAATAAATGAATTGACACAAAATTAAAAATAATTAAAAAAAACAAAAAAAAAACTCATACTTATAATATTAAATTAATTTTTAAAAAGTTAGTAGGTGTAATATTTATAAAATCCTGAAGGAAATAATATTTGAAGTTATTTAATTACACAAATGCTACAATTTGTAATATTTATAAAATCCTGAAGGAAATAATATTTGAAGTTATTTAATTACACAAATGCTACAATTTCTATTAATAAAATAATTATTTATTCTATAATTTGGAAATGCAGTTTGTTTTATAATTGAATACATTGTATATATATATTTTTTTTTTTTAANTATATTTATATTTAATTTATTATTTTATTAGTTTTTATTATTATTTTGAAGAGACAGATGCACTAATGTTGCATTTAAACATCAGTAGTAAGGCCGGCCTAATGTATTGAAAAATTAATGATAAAGAAAGTTTTGAGGCTATTATTTATATGATTATATTAATATGTTTTAATTTTTTGAAGTCTTAACAATGCTATTTATTATTTATTTATTTTAATTTTTTTCTTTCTTAAATCAAGATTTTTGAAGGTCATAAATGTTAAATATCGGCAAAAACTTGTGGCTATAAAGCTTGATTGGCTGATTTCCTTGTACTGTACACTCATTAGGTTTGCTTCAACCAAGTATGGGAACCAAAGTTATTCATTCCCATACTTCAAGTGCCTACCTTTATAATTTTGTCCTAGGCAAAATATGTGCAATGTTGGGGTAAACTCACCCGTTGTTGTCATCGTTAGAACAAATTTAATTTGAAAATGGTAATTACTATTTGTTCTAACATTTTGTTTTGTGAAATATGACAAACCATTCCTTTTTGGACTTATCCATCTAATTATTTATCCACCAGAATTTTGAATTCTAGAAGGTCAGGCCAACTATGTAAACAACAATGTCACTGGCCCCACCCCTCACACTGGCCTAGTAATGCGGATACTGTAATCCAGTACAGTTTAAATTAAAAAATATCTGCTTAATGCATCCAAGTAAGGTTAGAGCTATAATTTATTATTATAGCTGTAATGGGCCAATCGCTGGTCATGTTTCATGATGTCTTCAAATGTACTCTATCTTTTGACTACTATTACACACTTTACAAGGAAGGATCAAGCAAAAACGCCATGCATATAAAACAGCAATAACTTTCTTTTTGTTCTTATTATCGTAACACTTATTACTTACCAAACAAATTGTATGGAATTAAAGTTTAATTCATTTAAATTAGTATGTACATTTTATCTTGGACAATTGTAAAGGTGAAGGGAATCAATTATATTCAACCAAATGAATCAACCATATTCTACCACTCTTAAGATAAAACGGTATTTCTGGTGGGTTTTGGACGGTTTTAAGAATAGTTGGGTGAAATGCATATTCTTTATTTACAGATTTTGTTTCCAACCTTATCAAAGGTAATGGAAGCTATATGATTGTTTCGAAGAACAAAAATATTTGATGTCAGAGAATATTTTTATCCTATTTAAATGAAATTTGGGTGTTAGGACATGATTAATCTATTGTTGGTACTTCTGGGCTAATTGTTTTTTTTTTCTTCCACATGTGCACAAATTTATTTTAATAACACCTCTATCTTTAAAAGTATTCATCTGATTTTTAAGAAATTTTGATGGTCTGTTGAATGTAGCCCTCAGGTAGTCCCATTATAATTTCAACAATCTGTGTTCATTAAATTTTGCTGAATTGATATTTTTATGCATGTAAAAAACTAAATCATCCAAATCTAGATCTTAGAGATCACATACTAGATTTTATAAATTGAGATTTTTTGAACTTATTGCATCCCTAATGGCGTCATTTGAAACGAATGATGCATGCAATGTGTTTAAAACATGGTATTTATCCAATTTCATAAACTTACCTATTGAAATCTAGCTGTGGAAGTCTACTTTATAATATAAATCTAACTCTTTCCTTATAAAAGTTTAGTAAATTAGAGATGATACAAGATAAAAATTAAAAATTCTCTCTCGATTTTTGGTTGTCGTCTCTTCGAATGTTCACCTGTGGACTTAAGATGGGGATGAACACTTGTTTAAAAGTTAAATCATTTTGGCCAAATTTGGTATGCATGTATCTTTCATTAATACATTGCTAACTTCATTAGTTTGTAAAAACTAATGCTTGCACAAATGTAAATGAAAGGTGAAATTAATAATTTAAAACTCTGTCTCGCATCAGTCCATATAGGACAGATACCTACCATTATCATAATTATTATTCAATTATTATTTTGTAATAACTTTATTAATCCAATGCAGTGAAGAGAGATCTAAGATATAAAATGTCAACCATGTTATGGTCCACCAGCCTCAGTCTAAACAATAAATTATTTATAACTTTTAAAGAGATTTCTTCCTGTGGGGTTTCTTGATTAAACTCTTAAACTGAAACTGCTCTTCCATCCTTCAACACATCAAAACTTACAATAGTGCTGTGATAAAAGTTTTGCCTGAGGGTAACATATTTTATAAGGTCTGTATGTGAGCATACGTAATACTCACAGCAAATCTTTTAGAGGATTGGAAGAGGAAAAAATAATGTATGTTATCTTTTAGCATGGAACATGCTTTATTTTTTTATGTAGACTTCCCTGAAGGTTTATATTATAGTAAGTATGAGAAGTCATACTCCTCTAATATCTTGCTATTTGTCAGTTTTTATTCCACTATTTTTTCCCTTGCTCTCAGTTTTGTTATGACTATGACAGATGTAGTGTGGCGTAACAGACATAATATAACTATTACCTATGTAGCTTAAGTCTACCTCCACTGGGGATCTTGATAAGAAGTCAACCAAGCTCGCAGACTACATTCCACCACATCCTGCAATGTAGTCCCAGTTTTTTCTTAAGATAGTAGATGTTTCTTAGTTTCTTAAGTAATCTCTTACCTTATCAAAATAGCTTTACTTAGCATCTGCTCTTTGCATTTTTTTGTTTATGCCAACAAGCTGTGAGGAAATATTGTTAAAAAAATTGATCATTTCTACAAAATAACAAACCCTTTCAGAACCGGTGTGCCTCTACAATATGGATCCTTTGAATAAAGCCAGACCATAAAAAATGTTTCATCTATTAATCAATACATCTTCTACTCCCCTCATACTAATTAATAGTACTTCATATTAATTTACCCTGTCATACCTTCTGCGCCCATTTGCTTCTCTTCAACATGCTCACAAACATACATTTATTTACACCTATATCTTCAAAAGTGCTCATCTGGTTTATTATAAAAATTTGGATGGTTTGTCGAAAGTAGGCCGCAGATAGCACCAGCTTAATTTAAACTGAATGTGCCCTTTAACTTTAATTGTTAACCTATATTATCACCTTGTCAATCTATATTATCAAATAGTTAACATGATTTTTACTACGTTTTTGTTATTAACTTGGATTCTTGTTTGTTTGTCCGGTACAAATCTTGCAATCGAATTTTAACTAACATCCCGAGTAGCTAGACATTTGAAACTTTCAGAACACGATGACAATGCATTATTTTAACACTTTTAGTCATTTTTCAGCAGAATTTAATTCGTTTTCAGCTAATTTTCTGAATAAAAAGTTAGTTCGGAAAAAATCCGCAAGTTATTTTATTTGTTTTGTCATATCCCATAATATTTACAATTTTCATTTTGACAGGTTTCAAATTTATGATTTTTATAAATAAGAGATAAACATTAAATGACAGCAAAACAGGAAATATATCTATTATATTATTTCAAATACATCTATGGCACGGTTTAAGAAAATTTAAAAACGTAGTATATAAAAAGTTCTTTTTATCTTGCAATTATTAAAACTTTAGTTACTCTAAAAGAATACCTGTTGCACAAATGTGTTCTTTTCAGACATGCCCAATCAATCCAAAGGCTGTATCCCCTATGATTCTTTTATTATTTTCCGACTTGTTATTTTTTAAAACGTAGCAACTTCACAAATAAATTAATAACAAATCAACAACACAATTACCTACCTTTAATAACTACGTCTAATTAAAAACATCTTAAATAAGATAAAAACCAATTCAACAATAATAACTACTTTGCATAAAATTTGATATTTTTTGTCATTCCATTGATGCTCCTTAACCCCTATCTTGGTTATTATTAAAATATATTTATGTTTTTGCAAACATGAAATATGTAACCTCGATAGTATTATCACATCTGCTTGAATTATTATTATTTTTTTTTTAAATTTCAATCTTAGCTCTAGTGCTTTGACAATATAATGATCCAGTCATCGAGTTTTTTATTTTCAATACTGCCTCTCATGAACTATATTTTAGTTATCTTTAATCATGAAAATATATTATTTAAATATATTATAGTGATCTTTAATCATGAAAAGCTACAAGTTTTTGCTACGAGTATTTACATTGTTATTGAACCTTTTCCCTATCATCATTTATCTTCATGATTTTTCTCTAAAATTATTTATTCTTTAATTACTAATTATTATTATTATTATTATTTTTAATTTATTATTAATTAATTTCGTGGTTTTGCTATTTATTTATTTTTTTTCTATAATTCTTTATCCCCATTTTATTAACAATTTTGGTGTTACTTTCAATCCTGTCTTCAGGAAAATTATGAACAAGTATATATATTTATTGTTAATAGCTTAACTCTCAGAAGGATAGTGTTGCAACTTCAAAAATGATTATGACTGATTTTAGTAGATCTTGAGGAGTTTTAGACAAAGGAATAAATCAGTAACCAGATAATTTTATTTATATATTTAATATTTATAAGGCAGAATTCTTTATAAGTTTTATCTTTAAAGTGGATGATCTCAAAACTAATACCGAACTTGCAGCAGTATCCTTCTGATGGTGCAATGTATGTCTTAACGTAGCATATTAAATTGATCAGTTGTGATGGTCCACCAATCCAATGTGGTCATCTTTAAATCCTAGTCCACTCTAGTTGACATGTTGCGGAACATGTCTATAAAGACGGTCTAATAGACAGTCTATTGTCTCGGTCTAGCGTCCACACTGTAGACACATTGCACAACGAGTCCACTGTTGAACTGTGTCTACCATTTTGAATGGAAAACCATAGACATACATTTTTTGGTTCAGCAACGAGACCGTAGATGCCGATTGTCTAGCCCATGTCTAGCCTATGTCTATTGACAAATCGCTAGACACCGTCTCTGAGACCAAAATCACGCAATATGTCTACGGGTGTGAACTAGGCTTAAGATTGATGTTGCCAGTTCATTTCAATGAAGTTAACATCTTCATGCTACTGTAGTAATGATCTATATTACGTACTAACATACTAATAATAACCGTATATGTATATATATTTATTTATTTTCACAACAGCTCTAAATTGTAGCCTCTAAACTTTTAATTAAAAAAACTTTACATATAATTTTTTACTAGTTTAAAAATCAAGTTAAGGAATTTATTTAACAGGTAAGAATCTAAGAATGTATTTTTAAAAATATCTAATTTATGAAAATAATGTATTGATGGAAACAAATTTGATACATCTATTTGAAGTGTAAACACCGTGTGTTAATGTGTATTTACATGTTATGTAAACAAAAAAAAAAAACAAATATTTAGTTAATAATTTTCTTTTTCCACTGATTGCTATCTTAAGCTAAAATATTGTAATTTGCAGTTTTTATAAACTAAATTATAAAAAAGAAAATATTTATTGTTTAATGTGTTGGTTTATTTATTTTCAACCCCTAATTTTTTTCATAAAATTAAGTTTTTTATTTGTAATTGGGTCGTTTTATAATAAATTGGGCATTTGGCTTTTTCTAAACACTGAAAAATAAAAAAAATAAAAGTTAAAAAATTTCGTCATTTTTTTATACACCCTGGTCCTTTTACTATTTTAATCATGTTTTCGGGCAATTATACGCGAGTTCTATGCATTCTGATTTTTTAACTTTTTTTGTATTTAAAGTCGTAATTTTTGTCACAAACGTTACCATTGAAAACTGCACTATTTAACACTATTAATTTAATTCACTAAGTTTTCCTGCAGTAATAATCCTTCTAAATTAGCACTTTAATCACTTAACGTGTAAGAGACCCTCATTTATTTAACTTTATTCGTAAAATGTAAAAAAATTACCAATATGTGTCACAAATGTTACCTACAATATTAGAAAAGTTCCATTATTTTTGGTTTCAATGCTGATAATTTTAAAGTAATGAGCTGTAATTGTTATAAAAACACATTTTAAACAAAATAATATACTTCCTTGTATAAATTATTATAAAAGTAATTTTCAGAAGAAAAATAAATTCATATATTTGAGTAACGTAAGTGACATAGGAAAATAAGTTGCATTGGGAAAATAAAAGTGTAAAATACGCCAATGAAAAAATCTTATTTTTTTAAATATTATATATTTATATATGTCTTAAATATATTTTTAAGAAAAATTATTGCACTTTAATCATTGCAAAAGAAACGATTTTACGCGAAATAAATCGAAATGACAATAAAAAAATATTAAGTTAAATAAAAGATCGTATAACATAAGTAACAATTATTTGTATCACAATTAATTCCGAATTTTTCATCCAAACGTTTTTCTTAGTGAAATGTTGATAATTCGTGACAAGAAACACATTTGAAAATAAAATTATAAATTAGTCACATTCTACGTGTTACCAAAAAAATTCTAAAAAGTAACGTCCGTGACAGGTAACGTACGTGACAATCAAAATCTATTTTAAAATAATATATCTATGAAAAACATTATAACCTAAAATAATTAGACTCGTTAAGATAAAAATCTAATAACCTATCATGTAACAACAATTAAATTTTAATATTAATAGCATTTCATAGTGAGAAAGTGGTAACGTCTACGTCTGTGACATTGAATTAAAATACGCGCCATGTTTTTTTAGTTGACTTGATGTAGCATCGCTCCTGATGGAAGGACAGCAACATGCCAACTTAGGGTACAGTTTTATACACCAACGGGTCTAAAAACGTCATCCATAAGTCCCAATCCCCTTTTCCCTCCCCACCATATGCAGTTTATTCGGTACGTAGTTTTTTACACCAAAGTTATGGACAGCTATATTTCTGACTTGAAAATAGAAGGAACTCTTTTATAGACTCTCGTAGCCAAGGCTACTATAATTGAATAGGCTATTATAATTGAACCAAGTTTCATTTCAGTCTAACAACTATAACATATATAATCATCACATAATCATAACATAATCTTTGTGAAAATTAGAAAATATTCCCGGGGACAGTAACGTACGTGACATTTATTTTTTTTAAATTGATTAAAAATTTTGTTGATAGTTGTATTTAAAAGCAGAAAAATGTTCCTTTGAAGAATGCATTAATTAAAATTAAAAATTTCCGTATACTTTCTGATTTACACGTCTTCAAAGGCCAGGGACATGAAATGCCCAATTTATTTGAAAAGACCCAATTATCACGAATAAATAGAAAGAAAACTACGTTGACTTATTCATTAAATTATTTCATTAATTCACTTCAAATCAAATAATATATACATGTTCACTTATTCATTAATTTCTTCTTTTTTTTTGTTTAAAAAAGAAATTATAACTATTCTTTAATAATTTTATTATATTAATTTTAAGTTAAAATATGCACTTGCATTAATTATTATTGGTGGGTTAATTCGGATAAAAACAGTGTTGCAATTATAAAAGAAAACTAGATCTTTATTTAGTTAAACTAAATTCATTATATAGGGTAAAAATGCGACTGTCTTATCACAATGATCACAGCATTTTTTGTCCGAGATTATGTTAATAGTTGCTAATGGCTAATGCATCTAATGACTACGCTCTGCTTCTTTTTATGATTTGTAAGTATATTTGGTATTTATAATCTAATAATCTTCTTAACAATTAAGAATTAAAGTAAGTCCGTATGAATTCACACTTAATAATACTCTCCTCGCCTACTCATATACGATACGAAAACTATTAACACCATTTAGACGTAGTAATATTTAACTACGCTTGTACTTATAAGTTTTATTATAAAGATCCTTTGGAGGAGTAAAAAACTTAGATTTAACTCGGCGGACCGGTTGACAAAAATCAGTTTAACAGTTTCATAATAACTCTATTCTATTTATTAATTTTTCCTTTTTATTTTGTTTTATTTTCTTAAGTTTAATAATTCATTATTCTTTTCCCTAACTGCCCAAACTTTTCCGCGGACCGGTCAAAATTTTCCACGGACCGGTACTGGTCCGCGGACGGGCGGTTGAGAAACACTGCTTTGGAGAGTCTAGTTAGATGCTACTTACAAGTTCTGCAGTGAAACTAATAAATTATAATTTGAATTATTAATTAATAATAATTTCATAAAACCATTGAATACTGATATACACTTTACAACCGACCCCGTTAGTAAACCTTGGTTTAGTAATCGACGGGGGTGGATGCAACTGCTTCAAACGAGCCTAAATCACACTTAGTTGGGTTAGTAAGCGTAACATTACCTTTCATGGCATTATATTACAATTAAAATATGAAAATATTGTTTTCCGTAATTTAGTAACATTATCTTCCTCCGTCAAACTACATTTTCTGATTTTGTTTATTATTTGCTAATACTCGGAAAATTTTACACAATTAATGTATGAGGTTAGAAACATTGAATAGGTACCTATTTAATCTAGCTTTACACTCACACCAAACTACAAGCCAGTTTGTTCATAGGCAGGGCCGTTTTAGACGTTCACTGCGCCCTGGGCACCCCGTCACGATGCGCCCTACCCTCCCCCCCCCCTCACACTGTACGGTTCCAATAACTTTTGAACCAAAAGAGATAAAAACATGAAACTTTCCAGTATTAAAGATCGTTTTGTCGCGCACACAGGAAACATATATAGTGAACTCAAAATTATTAGCTGTTCAAATTCAAAATGGTGGATAACTCACATCGCGTGAAAAAAATATATTTTTTAAAATTTTGAGTGGGGTATCAACTGAAAGATATTGAAGCGTAGATTACAAATATAACACTTGTGGGTAGTGTTTAATTTTCCGCGTTTTAACATCAAAATTTTGTGTTCCCCCCTCCCCTAAACTATATTTCTGCTGTTACTAAAAATATAAAAAATATGCAAAATGTGCGGTCTGATGGGCCAAAGAAAAAATAAGATTAGCAATTTGATCTGATAAACTGGGAGTCCAAAATGGCGGCTAATTTCTGTCAAGGGGAATTTTTTTTATTTTTAATTTTTAGTAGGGTATCAAATGAAAGGTATTGAAGAGTAGATTACAAAAATATATAACACTTGGGGGTAGTGTTTTATTTTCCGCGCCATTTTGTCAAAAAACATCAACATTTTGCGTCCCCACCCCCCTATACTAATTACATGTTCACAATACCAACGAAACCCTTTTTACGTGATACTTTACGCCTAACCAATTTTTACTCTCTAATATAAAGAGAAAGTATTATGATGGCACGAAAACTCGAATTTAAATTTTGATGGATTAGCACGTTTTGAGGTCCACTGAGATTTTAAGAAATGCCTGTCTGTCGTCTGTCTGTGCAGATGCATGGAGCCTAAACTACTGGGCCGAATTTGAAGATATCTGGCATACATGTTAAAAAAAAAAATCATACCCCGAGAAAAAATTGAGTAATGAATTTTAGCCATAAAATAAATTAGGCCATAAATTTGGGGCAGTATCCCCCAAAGACTATGAAAAAATTATTTTTCGAAAACAGTTCCGAAAATCTAAAATGTAGTCCATTTAAATTCGAATCTAACGATATAAACCGTTTTCTCGGGAAAAATCTAGTTTCCGAGACATTGATGAAAATAAATCTGATTTTTTTTAAACATTAAAGCGAGCTTAATGCAATTAATATTTTACATTAAACAAATTAACAGTTAATCATTATGAGTATATAGTTTAAAAGAATAGTGGGAGTAGACGGTAGTGCTAGGTGGTACTATTACTTCACTTGGAAGGTTTTATAGTAACCCTGCAAAGGGTTGGTTTACTGTCACAGCTAGCAATCCTACACACGTATCCTTCTTTACAGATAACTATAATAATTTTCATGTTTTCTGGAACCTGGGGCCGAAATTATATGACAAAGTTAGTGTGAGTTGTCTCGAATCGATATTTCTTGCTTTTGCTCTGGCAAAATCGCCTATTTAAATTGGTATAGTAAATTCCTAGCGTTAGCTTTTCAGGTTGTCAACTGTTCAGCTTATATTTACGCATTGTAGATCTATTCACTGTATTTATTCTGTTAAGAGCTGAACAAATTTTTTTCCGCATTTATATTTTTTGCCCTTGCAAAATTTAGCTTTGCTCCCTCCCATCTAGCCTTTTGAGTTGCGCCCCCAAACCTCTTGCGCCCCTGGGCACGTGCCCATCGTGCCCCTATAGTTAAATCGGCCCTGTTCATAGGTACCTAACTTTTTTGTTCCGAATCCTTTCGGAAAGTAGAGACTAGAGCAATAGAAGTTTCCATGACCCTGATCATAAAATCATAACCAACTGCCGGACGACCTGGTTATAGCGTTCTCGAGCGTTACTTAAATGATTTACTAAGCAATTAAGTGTATTTTCTTCTTTTAACCAGGTTCAAAATTAGTTTTCATAAAACAATAATAGAACTGTTCGAATTTGAACTAAGTATTAAGCATTATCTTTTACTATAATCTAATTCTAATTTCTTATAGGCAATATCAGGAATGGTGATGGAAGATGGAGCGGAAAAGCCTACCCAAGGTAGTAGGTTTTAAGGAGGTTAGTTACTCTTTTTTAGATTAAGATACGAATTTTACAATAAATATGAAAAATAACCTCCTAGTCATATTCTGATAGAATTCTTTAACATTTTCTGTATTTGAATAGTTAGATCATTTACCAAAACACAATTTTAACTTTTGTATCAACTCTTTCACGATTTTTTTTCTCTTACGCATTTCAAATTTCGACTCTCCGTCACTAAAGATGACCACTAGGGTTGAAAGCAGACTTTATACAGTTCATGTTTAGATGGGGGTGGGGAGAGTGTAATTATTAGATTAATTTAATTTCTGATTTTGGCTCAAGAATAACTCAGGTTGTAATATCGCAGAAAATTATTTTTGACCTAATTATTTCTATTGATAAGACAAACCACAAAAGGAATCAAACTACCTATTATTATAGTAAACTTAATTTTTGATATAAGCAGGTTCCAAGCCGATTTTTTATTTTTTTATCCAAGATGATACACTTAAAAAATGATTTCTTATGAACTAAAGCACCGTTTACACGATGGTGGTTCTTCCCCGATAGAACTATCATGTCAGTCTTGATAGAACTATCGCGGAGGTGTGCAGTCTATACACGGTGAGAGTTTATTAACATACGTCAAAACTTAGTGTCTTGTACTCAAAGTTGTATCCGAATCCTACATTTTTGACTTGGGTATAGAAATAGACAATAGAGCATTTAAATTAAATATATTGTAATGATATTATAGTCCATCTTATAGGTACAGAAAAAGGAATATTTATTAGAATCTAGCGTGGTAGGTAGTTCTTAAATGTACCGCGTGAGTACTCTGACTGCTGTGACTTGACTATCTCGTCAGACGAGATGTTTGAGTGTTTTATTGTGACAGAATCTATCACGTAGTCTACACGGTGATAGTTGATGTGATAGTTACTGTTACTAAACGGGGCTTAATACCAAAGGTACGATCCGAAAATTAAATTAATTTTTATGATATACATTATAAATAGTATAATGTACATTAGTATGGTAATACGATATTTATATTTTATTTTTGATATTTGTACATTGTGTGCTTTTCTGCTGAAGAAGTACGATTTTTTCTAGTTATATGAGAAGGAAAAGTTATTATGTTTCATTAATTCCTGATAGAACTTTTGTTCTAAAGCCTAATAATTATTAAGAGAAAGAAACACCATGTTTAATTAATGCATTTTTTTGTAAGCTGTAATACGATATTTTACTTCAAACTTTTTGTGTGTATCTTGTATCTCCAATTATGACTCGACCCTCACCGCGAAGTTCGGAACTATTAAACTCATGCCCTTCTCATAAATTCTCCACTGTTCGCTTTACTCTCTCTTTCTTATATTCTCACTGTTTACTTTCTACTCTCTACAGTACGAGAATAGGGGGAAAATTCGTCCACTCGTGACTCGTATAATGACATTGTTGTGGCAGTAGAATTGAATATCTGAAGTCCCCAAAATTCTAGGGAATGGAACAATGTTTTAAGTAAAGGATGTTTTAAGAGGAAGGAGAAGGGATACCTAATAAAATTTTAAATGAATATACTCAAATAAATATAGTGTCCTTATATGATGTATTTTATCGGACTGAATCGAATTAAATGGCATTCAGGTCATTTGAATCATTCCTTAACAATATATTATAGGTTTTTAATGGATACGAGGGGGAGGTATGCTGCCTTTTGTAAATCCTAATTAAATGGGAGTGTATTATTTTTCAGGTGTAAGCCATAGTACACCGTTTTGCTTCGAATATAAGACGCACTTTTTTCCTCGTTTTTTGCATTGCGAAATTGGGATGCGTCTTATAATCGATGTATTTAAGTGTCAAGTTTAAAATATCTAACAATCTTTTTTCTACGAATTTCTTTTTCAAGAGTACCACTGAGATCTTGTTTTAGCTTTTTATTTCCAATTTTCTGAATTTGGCCGGGATATCATTATCGGGCTCTCATATTTCATCAATTTACAGGGATTTTAACGTGTTCAATTTCTCATTTATTTCTTTTATTTTTATATACTTCTTGTTAGCTAATATTATTTTAAAAATCTAACCTTGCTATTTCTCNCAATTTTCTGAATTTGGCCGGGATATCATTATCGGGCTCTCATATTTCATCAATTTACAGAGATTTTAACGTGTTCAATTTCTCATTTATTTCTTTTATTTTTATATACTTCTTGTTAGCTAATATTATTTTAAAAATCTAACCTTGCTATTTCTCTGCCAGCATGGCGTCAATAATCCAACAATATCCATGGTAGAGTGCGTATAATTTGAGGTCTAAACAAGTTGTTAAAAAATGAGAATGGAAAATTTTCCCTTCAAAACAGGGGGCTTATATTTGATGCATTAAATGTTTTTTTTTTCGAATTTTTTTATTCGAAAATCAGAATGCGTCTTATTTTCAAAGGCGTCTTATATTCTATGCAATACGGTATATATATACTAAATTTCCTTATTTATGAATGTGTTCAGATTATCATATAAATATACATATTTTTACTTTAGTAAAATACTTTACCACTTACACACCAGGCTATCGGGATTTCAGTAAAGCAAAGGAGGTAGTTCTAATTCCATTTCCTTTACTAATTTCTTACGTCTTTACATCTTCTATCACTCACCTCGTACTTCGTTCCTCCTACATATTTTATCAGCCTACATTATTCTCTCAGGCTTTGAGACAGCTTTGAATCCATATAATCTTACATTTCGTGTAGGACGAACATAGGTTTACTTATGTTTGCTCAAGAGCCAGCTGTATTACAAGTTTGTCACACACATGAGAGAATATATGCGGAAATGTTACATGTGGCATTTGGAATTCTAGAAAAGCTCACATCATACGAGGTATAATCTAGAATCTAGGTAGATGTATTTGTCAATTCTGTGTACTCGTCAGTATTAGAACTTAAATAACTAGACATCGCGTGGCTCTATCATTGAAGCGAGCGTATACTAATAGTCAGGCCCGGACTTTAAGTGAATGGCGCCCTGGGCTGCTCACAGCTTTGGGCGCCCCCAACCAGAGTAGTTATCAACTCTTTTCTTAATTTTAAGAAATTAAGAAAGATTCTTATACTACTTTCCATATAAAATATTCCATTTAATGCATACAATAAATTTAACGTAAAAAAGGGTTTCGTTGGTATTGTAAACATGAAATTAGTATAGCAGGAGGGGGGAGAACTGAATTTCCTGGCTAGTTAGCATATTTTCCCTTATATTCTCTATTATATTTAAAAAAAAAAAAAGCTAATTTTAACTTAAATGAAAAGGATGTAATGATGCTATCTTCTTCAATAAATATATCTCATCTTCTAAATTGTACAATAATAATTTTTATATAATGTCGAGTAAAGATTTGTAACAAGTAAAAAATATGTTGATAATTTTTCTTTCCTTTTTAAAATGAAAAAAATCAAAGTTTGTACCATGCAGCTAATTAAACTCAGAAAAAATGGATTTAAAAAGAAAGTAAGCACTATTTTTCAAAGAAAACTTATTTATTATGCTTTTGGAAACATTATTAATAAATTATCTCACTTATCTATTCCCCTGACTATTGATGTGGTCTTGGAAATATACTGATGTTTTTGTAACAAAGGTTAAAAATATATATATATATATATAATCATAA
>KZ652383.1:38642-77763 GCA_001010745.2 Gerris buenoi | reverse complement strand
TTAACAAAATGGCGCCGAAAATGAAACACTAACCCTAAGTGGTATATATATTTGTAATCTACTCTTCAATACCTTTCATTTGATACCCCACTTAAAATTAAAAAAAAAATTTTTTGAGTGACATGAATTATCCACCATCTTGGATTTCCAGTAAATCAGATCAAATTGCTAATCTTATTGTTTCCATGGCCCAGCAGACCGCACATTTTGCATATTTTTCTATATTTTTAGTAACAGCAGAAGTACGATTTAAGGGGGGGGGGGACACGCAAAATTTCGATGTTTTATTTGACAAAATGGCGTATAAATAGTATAGGCGCCATTTTAATACAACGAGTTTTATCGTTGTATGAAATGGCGCCTGTACTATTTATTTTAGAAAGTTTAAATAGGGCTCAAATTGTGCAGAATTAAAATTAGGAATGAAGCCTTTGATTAGAATTTTGATATCTTGCTTAGAACCAGAATAATTGTAATTTTACTGTTTTTCCTAACCTCAAAGGGCGGTATAGCCTTAATACCTTTCATTTGATACCCCACTCAAAATTATTTAAAAAAAAAAATTTTTTGCGCGACTTGAATTATCCGCCATTTTGAATTTAAACAGCTGATAATTTTGAGTTCACTATATTTTTTCTGTGTGCGCGTCAAAACGATCTTTGATACTGGAAAGTTTCAGGTTTTTATTTCTTTTGGTTTGGAAGTTATTGGAACCGTACAGAGTGACAGACAGACAGACACAGGAACGAAAAGGGTTTCTTTTTTTTGGTTTTACCGACGAAACCCTAAAAAATGAATGCAACAAAAAAAAGGAGGAAGCAGCATTGGACGTGGTCAGTACTTGAATTGGTGACCGTTCTAAACTAAAGGTGAAAACACACGGGATAGAAAACTGGCGTATAGTTTTTACTATAGCTATAGTAAACTAGCATTTATGTCGACATGAGTTCTAGTTTTAGTTGGCTATTCGTATAGTTTACTATCCTATAGTTGTATATATAAAAACCTATATGTAATTTCAGTATTATTAACCGTCAAAGTTTTAAAAATTCAAAAATTTATATCTTCAAAATGGCGGCCAATATAAAAATGAAATTTGGCGGGCTTGTTTGTCATACAGAGAGGTACATTCAAGAGGACCTTTAAGCTGCCTTGGGGCGCATCAATCTTTTCATCAACACTCATTTGTAGCGGAGTTTTCGACTAGTGAACTGCTCCTCCTGGACTGTAGTGAATCAGTATTGTGTAGATACCAGATACCATGGTTTCGAATCAGGATTTGGGGTGTCGAGCAGGTGATTGACGGAATGCTTGATCAAAATTGTTCCGTCAAGCCGCTTGACTCATTCAAATTTTCCATCAATCTCCGTCAAGGCTTGACTCAAGCATGAAACGGATTCCTAGACGATCAATCATGCTTGACACCATTGCTTGACACGCTGTTTTAATCAAGTGGCTTGACCGTGTAGGGGCTGCTTAAGAAATTTTATTTCGATTTGACATCCCTTGCTAAAAATTTCGCATACCGCATACCCAGATATATTATTAGGTCAGTAAATTTGTAGTGGTTCGGAATTTAAAATGATAGCTTCCTTGCGTCCTATTATTGGATGAATGGTCCTATGAGATTTGGATCTAATTTGATTCAAAGTTGGGTCACACATAATTATAAGCAATATTAATCTTGTACAAAGTGAAATAAATATGGGGAAATCTGTACGCTACTTTCCAAAACTATCCAAATATTAAATTTGTTGAGGCGGTAATAATTATCATAGAACCAACAATGGGCTAATAATGACCTGCCGTCCAAATGTCATCAAAATCGGACGATTAGTTTTAAGATATAATGGTTCTCAAATATCTTTCCTGATGTCTTAAAACGAAGATTTTGTCTGACTTGGCGTCTAGGATTTTTTTCAATTCGGAAAAAAGAAAAAAAATTGTTCATCAGAATAATTATAATGCTTTCTTTACCTTCGGCAAGATTTGAAGCAATAGTTAAAATAGTTTCACTTGCTTTGTAATCCATA
The DNA here is from genome assembly GCA_001010745.2 of Gerris buenoi. Taxonomy (NCBI): domain Eukaryota; kingdom Metazoa; phylum Arthropoda; class Insecta; order Hemiptera; family Gerridae; genus Gerris; species Gerris buenoi. The sequence goes on along the minus strand of KZ652383.1, from coordinate 75,730 downwards.
TGCCTCTATTGCTGTACAATCTATGTAAAGTTAATCTTTATATTACAAAATTACGACAACAGTGACATTGTTTTATTAATAGATCTATAGAAAGTTACCTAGGCTTTGCTTGACACGTTGATGAAACCCTTATAAACCTCACATAATAGACCCTGGACTTAGGGTTAAATCTTTGATCCCTAAATTAAAAAGGGTAAAATTAAATTTTACCTTTTATTCCTCCGACCCAACTAACTCCAGGCTTAAACTCAATTAAACTCACTAGCATTTTAATTTTAAAATAATAAAAAGTATAAGTACATATAAGTATGTATTTAGAAATGTTAAAAATAGTATGTTTATTCTCATAAGCTTAGTGAATGGACAAAGATTATTTGTTACATTATAAGCTAGGATTATTCTTTAATTTGTTTTAATTGGGCCACTTAAGAACCACGATAAAAATATCCTGAGAACTTTTATATTTTGTATACTAGTTTTCCGAAGGTAACCGAAGCATTTTGGCCATTCTGTAAAACTTTATTATTTAAGTCTCTAATTTCAATTTTTGCTAGTTATAAAACCGTTTCAAACAACAGGGAAAATGTTTGGTTTCGTAAAAATCGTTCAGGATTAACATTTTTGCGAACCTCGATGTCTTAAAAACAACATGTCCAATTTAAATCATGTATTTAAAAGTATACACTAACACTACCCTTTTCGAAAAAATTGGTTGTTTTGTCGAAAAAAGCCCACAGAGAGTCCCATAAAATTTCAGCCATATAGGTGCACTTTAAATGTAGTAAAAATTGAATAAAAATGTCTCCGCTGAAAATTAAAACTAGTCTAAACCACCAACCTCATTTTCATTTCCTAGTGGAATCAAATTATTATATTATTCTTATGGGACCATACATCCATTAATAGAACGTGAGGGAGCAATATGCCACACTAAACCATCATAATTTTCTGTTAATTTCCTTCATCTTTCATTTATATTTAGAAATCTGTCTAATTATGCTTTATTTTATACCCATGACCCATGCGTCTATTTTATTCGTCTAGTGATAGTACCTAAGTGAGAAAGCAGAGAAAGCCACCTACTGCGCCAAAATATTTGGCTGACGTTTTTGTAATGTGTTAAAGAAGTATGCACAAAATCTAATGAATTCATATTATTTTAAAATTATGTTATTTAAAATGATAAACATTTAATTCTTTAACAAGTATTACAAATTAAAAGGCTTTTGTAATCGAACATATAATTATATACATAATGCTTTATTTATATTATATATATAATTACAGTAAAACTTGTCTAAGCTGGAAGGCCTCGGTTCCAGAAAAAAAATTCCACCTTAGCAGGTTTCCAGCTTAGGCAGCTTTCCTGTCATGCAGGTTTTGCATACCTATGGTATGCTTGTAATTATGTTGTACCTATGTTAATTTAACTACATAATTAATATTAACATATGTATATTCATTTAAATATTATTATTTAATTAAATTAAATTAATTAATTAAATATATTAATTAATACTTTCATAAATACATACATCAATAACTTTGTTCTATAACCACCTTTTAGTTTAAACATAAAGTTTATAAAAAATGTAATTAGTCTAAAAAGGGTTCATTTCTCAGGAATATAATATATATAATCCATAAAAACATCTGTGCTACTATTCTTTATTCATTTAGAAATTTATTCTAAATTAATAAAAATTCATTTTGTGAAATTCGGGAAAATTTGAGGATAGAGCAAGCAGGCTTTCGTGCGCAAAGAAACTCATTATAAACACACCAAGGATTATCCTAGAGCAGAGTCAGGAATTCCAGTTGATTATTTTATAAATTTAAGAATCGTTAAGATTGATCAAAACTAACACACTAATTTTTATTAAACAAGTTTTCTTATAAAGTCAATATTGGCATAAGTCATATGCCAATATGACATGTCGGATGAGTGACACTGCAGGTATGACATACTTAAGGTTAAACAACGAACTTCAACAATTCCAAGCAACCCTCTATCTAACTTTCATTGATTTTGAAAAGGCCTTCGACTCTGTGATCCATCAAGTGCTGTGGAAGGTTGTTAGGGAGTATGGGATCCCCTCAAAAATAATGAATATAATTATGGATCTTTATGATGGATATGAATGCCAAGTATTACACCTAGGAAGCTGGACGGAACCCATCTGGGGTAACACTGGAGTGAGACAAGGCTGTATTTTTTCATTAACACTGTTCCAACTGGTCCTTGATTCTGTTATAAGGAAAGTGACTGGAGGTAGGAGAAGAGGTATCCAATGGGGAATTCAAACTCGTCTAGAAGGTTTGAAGATAATGTTGCCAAAACCAAGGAGATGAGGTTAAATGCTGCAGGAAATTTCCGAGCACTGTTCTTGGGAGCACAAAAGCTAGAGATCGTCAATGAATTTCAATACCTGGGCAGTATGGTAACCATTGGAGTAGATGAAGATGTGAAGTCACATCAAGAAAGCAAATGCAGCCTTCGTACAGTTATATCCAATCAAACTCTCAAAGCAAACTAAAATCCGTCTCTTCAATACCAATGTTAATACAGTCCTAATGTATGCTAGTGAGAAATGGAAAGTGGAAGCTAAAATCACCTCTCAACTACATTTATTTGTAATCCGATGTCTTCAGCGTATCATGGATGTGTGGTGGCCAGAAACAATCACCAATGAAGAACTATGGAGGCATACAGGACAGGCCCCTGGATAGACAGATTCAACAACGGAAATGGAGATGGATGGGACTTGGGACACACCTTAAGGCTCTCCCCGCACACGGGTCGACTGATTTGCAACTCGAGCTGGAAACTAGTTGAGCACGCAACTGTTCTATGACACGCCCCGTGTAGAAGGTAGAAGTCCGCACACGGGTCGACCAAAACTAGACCAGTTTAAAATCAGTCTGCAAATGGTTGCGCGAGACCGTTCTTCCCCGTTGCAAAGTGGTTACAGATATAAGCTCAAAGAAAAATACCGACAAAATGAATGATCAAACTCACTGTGTGAAAAGAGGTCACCAACTTATCTAAAATCAGTTGCACTCGTGTGTGGCCCTGGTTTTATTCCGGTTGCAAACTGTGAATATTTTGCTACTAGTTTCCAACTCGAGTTGAAAATCAGTCGACCCGTGTGTGGAGGGCCTATGGAAACCAGATGGAGCCATTAAAAAAGAGGATTTGGAGTGAAACCCACCGGGTGCAAGGAGGAGGGGTAGGCCGAAAGAGACATGGTGAAAAACAGTGGGAAAGGAGGCTGGACAAGTTGGAAAAGCCTGGAGTGAACTCAAGAACCTGGTTATGGATCGAGATGGGTTGCGGATTCTCCTGGATGCCCTATGCTTCTATAGGAGCCACAGGAACTAAGTCTACCTGAAATATTTCTGAAATTGTTTCACTTTTCACTGGTTGTTTCTTAGAGTCTAGAGTTTAAATAGATAAGGGATGATAGTAAGGTATAGGGGAGGGGGGGAGGAATAAGATAGTGTCAAAGGAGTAAAGGTTATTAGCACTAGACAGAAGTAGGAGGCAGAGAAGGGAAGACTTAGAAGAAAGTGCTAGTCACTTCTACTACTAGGTAGCGCTTGGTATTTCCAGGTGTTTCCATCTTACTCAGGTTATCGACTCCCATGGTTCCAGAAATTCCTTTCCACCTCCACGTTAGACAGGTTTCCAGCTTATACTGGGTGTTTTACTTAGAAAAAAACTCCGTTCCGAGAAAAAGTTTCCACCTCTGCAGGTTTGGTGTTCCAGCTTAGACAAGTTTTACTGTATATATATGTATATGTATAATGCTCCACGGGAGAATATCGGTCCGATAAATCAAGGAACTTTTTCATATAGATATTGATACTGCATTTCAATCCCGCATATTATATCATTTAATTGATTTATTTTTATAACAATTAAAAGTGTTCAATAGATATTTATTTTCATCAATATCTCGGAAACTAGATTTTTGCGATGAAAACGACTCATACCATTCGATTTGTATTTAAATATACTACATTTTGAAAATTTTAATTAAAATCGTCCAAACCCTTTTCGATTTATTTTTTTTCGGAGTTTTAGGAGGGTAGTGCCCTTAAATTTAGAGCTAAAATTTCTCCATTTCTTCCTATGTTATAATTTTCCACTTCTCTGACAAATTTAATCAAAACCGGCCCGGTAGTTTATGCTCCACATGACTGCACAGATATTTTTACCGACAAAACATTTTTTAAAAGCCACCTTTTTGGACTCAGGACTCCTCAAAACGTGTACATCAAAGCTCAAAATCTAATTTTTGCACTAATACCGCACTTTTTCTTCTTATAACCTACATTAATGATAATATAATTTGTGAAATCTCACATACTTATCGAAAATGAGATACAAAATATCAAATTTTTCATCTGAATAAGTAATAGTTATTTACGCACACCAAGGGAGGAAACAAAGTCATTACTCCCTGAGCGTTATTGTTGGTTCCTGAGGCGCAGCCGCGGGAACCATATTGTCTAAATCCCGAGGCATAGCCGAGGGAGTTAATTATAGCGAGGGTGCTATGACTTTTTGCTCCCGTGGTCCGTACAAGATTTTTCCTCCAGAAGGGTGGAAAACAACCTAACAAACCTAAGATTTCAATTTATCAATTTATTTAGGTATTAAAAACTAAGTTTACAAATGTTTATACCNGGGCACGGATTAGAACATAGTTCGTCTGGTACATTCTTGGGCGGAATTCTTTTTGGACTCGTTTGGCTGCACTCGCAGTCAACTCTGTAGGGGAGAACATGCAGCAATATCTTAAAGTTCTTTTCAATAAAAGATTCTCAATTTAATTTTTATGTTTTTGGTAGTATTCATATTACGGAAAGATTAAATTTTAATTTAAATCAAATTATATTAATTTAGAGGCCCGTGGTTCAAATCCCAGCGCTGGAGTCTATTTTTTCTGTATGTTTCTCGTAGTTAAAAATAATTATAATTTGATTTAAAATAAAAGATTCTGATGATTTTTGGGTTGATGGATAATTGTAGGTGAAGAAGAAAACAATTTACAATTTGAAGTTAGAAATGTTTCGAGCCTAACTAATAAGGTCATCCTCAGTCTTTTTAATCATTTTGAAGTCGATTCAGATGTGAAAATGAAAAATTGCTATTTATATAGGAGAGCTTCAAAACTTAAAATTCAACTTAATTCAGTTTATTTATTTATTATATTGTAAAAATAACAATTATTTTTTATAATTATACAAAAATTAACAGTAACTTATATAAATACGTGTATAACAGCTAATGGTAACGAGTAAAAACTTAAATTCATTGAAATTAAATTTACTGTACATCAAATAAAATATTCTGATTTTATTCACACCCGCAATTATCTATTTACGCAAAAATCATCATAAAATATAAGAAGGTGTTCGTAAACTTAATGTTTATATTTATTTGTTTCTTTATGTGGAACCAACATTTAAAACCTTTTTTTCTGACTTGTCTTTTAAGATAAGTGGGATATATTTTGAGAGAAATTTTTGAACTTATTTAACTGTTGTAGATGTAATCAATTATTTTTTTAAGGTATAGGCACTTATGTAGATTGTTATTTCCCTTTTCCTTTACAAAATAACAGAGGGGAGTAACAATTGAAGAATTGCTTTGGAATGTTCTTCTTTAGACTGTTACTCCCCGCATAAAACAGAAGTGTGGTATTCCTTTGTCTCAAAGTACATTGGACTAAACTAAACATCCCTTTGTCTTATTCGTTATTTAGTTAAAAAACATATAGGGAGTAAAAATCCAGAGAAGTACAAAGTAGCGTTTATTTATAGGTAGGAAGGTTCAATATTATATTATCAATATGATTCTTTCATTTAAGTAAACATTCATTTTTCTCTTCTATAAAAGAAATGAAAACTTTTCATATTTATGTATTCATCATTGTATTCATCATTGTATTCATCATTGTATTCATCATTGTATTCATCATTGTATTCATCATTGTATTCATCAATGAATTCATCAATGCATTCATCAATGTATTCATCATTGTATTCATCATGTATTCATCAATGTATTAATCCGATGAACAACCCTTGTATAGTCAGATGTTGATTACCTACGTATTTCTGAGGCCCGCGAATGCGTAGCCCATCTCGAGACAAGTTGAGATACAGTTAGGCACGCTGTTCTCATTCCCTAGATTTAATTTGGGCCCGTTCAGTAAATCTGCATTCTTATCGTCGTAGCACCCGACCAACTTCCCTAAACTGGGCGTACCTGTAAAAGATAACGAAACAGTTTAAATTGTTAATAATTAAAGGTGACATAATATCAGTAGAGTGTACATGCCAAAAAAATTATAATAAGAAATATTAGGCTTATTAAAAGGTAATTTTTTTTATTTCTTTATACTTTATAGTAGTATATTATATATTATACAGGGTGTCCCGAAAAAGCGTAGCACGCTCTTCAGAACAGAATTCTACATGTGAAAATAAGTCGAAAATGATCAATAAATTTATTTTTATTTCGGCATAGTTTAGCCGTAATCCGCCATTTTGTATTTCTTTTGAAAAAAAAAAAAAATATTTCGAGAACCCTTAAAGATATTTTTATGAAACTTGACAGATGTCTTACTAACCCCGATATCTAACACTTCCAAAAATATTAGTTTCTCAAATTTATAAAATTTCAAAATGGCGGTCATTTAAAATTTTAAATGTCGAATTCTATGCAAACCAGTAGGTATGAAGAAATTTTGCATGTCACAAAAGTTTTAGAACTTTTTAATGCAAATCTAACGATACCTTAATAGTTGAAATCGGTTCATAAATAAAGAAATTATGATTACTTCAATGTTCAAAATGTAACTCAACATCACTTTTAAATGTGCTAATAAAGAAAACATCCCTCCCAAAAAATTAAAGATGATAATAAATACAATTTGAAATGGAATATAAATAGTTAAGATGATTTTTCTGCAACAAATTATAAGAACTGTACTAATAATTTGTACGCCACAAAAAATAAAATAGTCGTCATTTCTTTATTTATGAACCGATTTTAATTATTAAGGTATCGTTAGATTGACATTAAAAAGTTCTACAACGTTTGTCTCTTGTAAAATTTCATACCTACTGTTTTCCATGGAATTCAACTTTTAAAATTTTAAATGGCTGCCATTTTGAAATTTGACAAATTTGAGAAACTAATATTTTTGGAAGTGTTAGATATCGGGGTTAGTAAGACATCTGTCAAGTTTCATAAAAATATCTTGAAGGGTTCTTGAAATATAATTTTTTTCAAAAGAAATACAAAATGACGGATTACGGCTAAACTAGGCCGAAATTGAAAAAAAATTACTGATCGTTTTCGACTTATTTTCACATGGAGAATCATCACCTGAACAGCGTGCTACGCTTTTTTGGGACACCCTGTATATTGACTTCAATAAAATGGTTATTCATTTATTTTTATTACAGTCGCGCAGTGAAGTTAGCTAACTTCACTTTACTGAGGAATCATGCTTTGCCTTATTGCATCATTTATAATAAATTCCTTATAATGACCAGCATACGATAATCATTGATACAGAGTGATTTTGTTCTTTTTTAAAATTCTATTATTAGTTTGGTTATATTCTATCGATATACCATGAAGATATTGAATTACTCTTTTGTTGAGATCGATATATCAGGGTTGAAATTACAGGATTAGTAACCCGATGTAAAAATGTCCTCGGAGTGCGAAATATGCAGGTTCATTTACATACACACACACATGATATGTCAACAAGGCATTGTACACTTGCCCGAAATTATACATATATAGGATGTTGGACAAGTGTACGATACCCTGTCTGGTTTAAGAAGGTAAATGTTGAACCCGCTAACCGTAGACAAATTAGTTGTAGCGGTTTCATCCCTAATACACTGTTACATAACCGGCGTCTCTGCTCTAACTGGAAGTTCCCACTAGGTAAAAATATAAATGCTGAGAAACAGGCACGACCTTTCGTTCAAAGTCCTTTACCTTCCTCGGACCCGTCTTATATAACCATCCAAACTATCGATTATACAGAAATAAATCGATATTTTTCACATATTCGATCCCTTCTTTACTCAGTCGATCTTTTGATTTGGAATCAGAACTTCATTACGTAACCAAACAGTCATGTGGGCCCTTGTAAGATTTTCGTGTACTTGTGTCGTTTTGCCCTGATAATTTACGAATTACAAGTGATTTTTTAATGTGAATTATTTAAAAAAGATATTGTTCAATAAAGGTTTATTGAAGATAGTTTGTGTTCGAATATAATAATTATTTTATATATAAAATCAAGTCAAAATTAAGTGCGATTTAAAATGACGGGCGGTCATGATGAGCGAGAACCTCTTCTTATCACAGCAAATGGAAATGGTTCTAAAGTTTCATACAAAGCTGTGACTGTAAGTAAAATTAATTAAATTATAATACTAATATTAATATTAAATTAATTATAATAAATGTTTATTAATTAATTAGTATAAAACAATGTTTATAAGGAATTAAGTGTTATGTAACACATTAATATTTTTTTTTTTTTGCAAAAAATTAAAAATATTAATAACTATATTAATCCATATTACCTAAGTAGTTATTTGTATTTTCTTTAAAACAGCAAGTGAAGCCCGGTTAATATAGAATTTTGTTAATTAATTTAATTTATTTCTTAAGTACCTACTTATTTGAATAATTACCCTATATTTTTATGAAACTATCTAATTAGGACTTATTTAAATTAATTAAATTAATATGTAATATATGTATTAATTATTATTTAATTAAATAAATAATTTAGCAAAATGAGTAAGTGTTACTGATAATAATACGTTGCAATACGATGGCAAAATGTAATCACAACAAATAATGTAGTTTGAGAAATAATGTTGCTCTTTAGATGTGTATTTTTATTTTAATAAGCAATAAATAACATCTAAAGATTTTTATATTTAGAAGAGTTGGAGCTGGTAAGTGGTCGCATTAAAAAACAAAATTGGTCCGACTGCGACTCAGAACGTAATTTTCTTATGTACAATGTACATAGTGATTCTGAATTTAAATACCATCTAATTTAATTAATTCACTATTTTAGTGTAAATTGCCACACTAATTAGAGTGGCCCATAACTTCCTCGCTCATATTTCGTATACTTAAATGAGTTTATGCTTTTACTACCTATTATTGTCAAATTAATTTATTTTTTCCCCGTTTTGTAAATATGACAAAATTGTTTCAATTTTTTCCCTAAATTTAAATATCTATTTAGCAAAATTTAAAGAGCGTAGACGGTTGAAATTAATATGTGGGTATCTGCGGGCGTTTGACAAACCATCTGAATTTCATAAAAAAAACGTACTTTTGAGGGTATAGGTATAAATAGTAAATAAATGTATGTTATGTAGTAAACAAATGGGCGTAGAAGTTGTAACATATATTGGACCAACAATTGGCTAATCATGACCATCCAAATTTCATTAAAATTGGATGAGAAGTTTACATACGGTGGTTGAGTCAGACCGACCCGTAAATTTAGCGTCATCCCGGCAGACTGAAAGACAAACACGGAACCAAAAATGTTCCCTGATGTCTGAACAGGATTTCTGATTTGGAATTTTTGAAATCGGAGATCTAAAACATTACGTTCTTCGGAACGATTATTAAGTCTATATTTTGTTGTAGACTGCATGTTAATTTACCGATATTTCTAGTGACCGTCCGAATCTCAGTGAATTTAGACCATATAGCGGAATTATTTTCTTATAAAAACATTTTTACTGTGTTAGTCCCTATTCTAGTTTTTTTCGTTATGGCTTTTTTATTACTGGTTTGGAAAACACTAATCCAATCATTTTAGATACTAAATTTAGGTCGTAGAAACAGGCACTTTTATAGAAAAGGGCCCCCCACTTACTTTTTAATCAAATATACTTTCTTACAACTTAATACACACTTTTTTTTTATATAAAAGTGTGATATTCCTTTGTCCCAAAACATATTGGACGGAATATCCCTTTGTCTTAATAGGTAATTAGACTAAGGGATATAAACTCTTTTGTATAAAAAACAAAAAGGGGGGCCCTTTTCTATAAAAGTACCGTAGAAACAATAGTTATTTATGTTCCTAGGCAGCAAAATTGAATTTAGCTGACAAGTTTAGTTCCGAGCCGAAAGCGAGGATTAACTAAACAGATTTACTGCAGAGGCGAACCCGTGGCAGGAAAATGTTAATTACCTAAGGTGTGTTAATTAGCTAAGGTGTAACCTTTAAACGAGGTAATCTTTAAACGAGTCAGGAATGTTTCCTGAATGTTTTACAATATTTTATTTACTAACGGCAGAAAAATTACACTAAAGATTTTTATTATTTTTACAGGTATTTATTAAAAAAATATATATATTTAGCAGAATATTACGCATAAATACATATATAAAAATATGAGAGTGTTCATAAACTGAAATGTAGTAACCTTTTCTTGAAATTTTGCTGCCTATTTGTTGTTTTGAATTTTTGATACTTTGAACTTTTACTGACGCTATATTATTTTGATGCCTGTTTTTTGGACATGTTACAAAAGAATCAATAAAAATTAAATTATGCCGATTGAAAACATGCTTAATTTTGTTGCCGTGAGTAGATATAATAATTTATAAAATTGTGTGGTAAAAATTATAAGAGAAAGACTACCATTGTATTATCTCTTAATAAGAGGTGATAAGAGGTCACCTCATAATTATAAAGGATAATTATTATTATTTTTGTTTTTAATTAAGGGATGATAAAATGGTAGTCTTATTCTTATAATTTTTACCATAAAATTTCACAAATTGTATTACATTATTGTTTCTAGGACCTAGGGCACTTAACAAAGACATTTAGTATCTAAAATGATAAGTGTTTTTGAAACAAATAAAATTTAGTTCAAGAGCTAATAAAGCCGGTCTTAAAGTTTCTTATTTAGTCTTATTAATCTGGCCTAGTAGGTATATATAGTAGGTATATATTTTTACTACGTTTTTATTAACTTGGTTTCTTGTTTGTATGTTTGTTTGTTTGTCCGGTACAAATCTTGCGATCGAATTTTAACTAACATCCCGAGTAGCTAGACATTTGAAACTTTCAGAACAGCTCAGAACACGATGACAATGCATTATTTTAATGTTTTTAGTCATTTTTCAGCAGAATTTAATTAGTTTTCAGCAAATTTGCTGTATGAAAAGTTACTTCAGAAAAAATCCGCAAGTTATTTTATTTGTTTTGTCATATCCCAAATATTTAAAATCCTTTGACCTCCCCAATATTTACCTCCTTTCAACAGATTTCAAATATAAGATTTTTTATTGAGAGGTAAACATTGAATGACAGCAAAAAAGAATTTCGATATGAATGCAAAAAGTAAACCAAGTAAACAAAAAATAAATTAATTGAATTAAAAAACGTAGTATATAAAAAGTTTTTTTTATCTTGAAATTATTTTAATTAAGAAAAATATAATTTATATTATAAAAGGGATTTATAATATAAATTTATATCACTCTTATATTATAAAAGGGATATTGTTAAAGGGACTTCCTACTATATACTTCCAACTCTTTAATTGTATAATTTATACCTCGCAGAGGACTTTACTTGTCCAGTTAATCCAATAAATAGATCATATATGTATGTAATAAATTATTCTATACTTATATATTTTATTTTATTATAAAGCCAAACATTTGATGAAGCTAATTCAATGATACTGTTTACTACTTACATTTTATTTTGCTAAAGTCCTAAGAAGTCAGTTTTAAAATTTATTATTTCTTTTATTTTTCTCTGTTTGAACCCCAGGAATGTATATGTATGTATATGTATTATAATGTAACCCTCCTTAACAGTTTAGTTACAGAGAAATAAGTTATTATTTATTATTATGTTTTGTGTTGTGATAGTTCTGTCTTCCAATTTAGGCGGGAAATTAAATCCTCCCTCCTATTTTCTAAGACTTAAGATTGTCTTATATAGTTTATTGGTATTCATATTATTTTAAAATTTTAATGAAAACATTTTTAAGAAAAAATGATTGAGACTTAATGTTGTAAAATAATTTAATTTCCATGCCAGCACTAAGTAATTTTGAATTTCATACAAAAAATGTGAATTACGAACAAAAATTCTATCGCTTTTCTTTTCTTCTGATTATACAAATCCAATACCACTTTAATACTATTATTGTGATTAAAAGTAAGAAATAAGAACTCTATTTTTTTTCCCTACAAATCCTAAACTCCCAACATTTATTTACCAAAAGAAAAGACAAAACAAATATGTTCATGGTGCTTCTGGTCTATAGCCAAAAAGAAAACCAAGTCCATTGACCGCTTGACCTCGACAGGCAGATTAACAAGACTAAAAAAAAAAAAGAAAAGTCTCAAATGATAACTGAAGGTTAGCGAGAATTCTAAATAAATATTTTTTTCTCCTTTCTTCATCTCAATTTATACATTCTACATATTTTTTTTTTATAATTCTATATATTCTGTCATTTTTTTATTAGTACAGTTTAAACACTTAAATAGTAAAATCATGTAAACATGATGTTTATGTGTCATTATGTAAATCTAATATATAATTATAATTTATATAAAAAAAAATGTATTACATTTAAAAGCTACTACTGTAAAATATACATTACACATAAGGGTATATCGCACTATTATAATTGCTCAATTTTACCTTTTAATAGAAAAAAATAAATCTTCATTATATGTAATTAATTATGAATTTAACATAATAATCTATATTTTAGGTCGTGTGAGGATTAAATAATATGAAAATATTTGGATGTAGGCATTGAATTATTTCAACAAAAAATGCTCGGGGTTAAAATATTTGACCTTTTCTTAAATTTTTAATAGTCCTTGATTTTGTTTCTTGAGGCGCATCTGTCGCAACCCTGAATCAAATGACCCAGTCAATCCCCTATTATGTTTATTTTGAATTTGGCTTTGTTACAAATTTTTGTATGCTTGGAAATTTTCCATTAAGTATTAATTTATAACTTTTTTCTTATACTGGGATTATATTTAAAATGTTTTTCTTTTCTTTAGGGATTTGGAGAATACAATTTACACAACTCAGACAAACTTTCTCATACACGAGTTCATAATTACTTAGCCCTGTGTTTTCCGTTTATTAGTTTTCGTATGTACATTTTATTATTACTGAACATTTCATCTGAATTTACCATAAAAAAAATTCTTCTTGGCGGGGAATCGAACCCGGGCTCTTTCTGGCCGCGTTATAAGCTATTTTCTCAGGAACTAGATTTTTCCCGGAAAAATTTAAATTGATTATATTTTAATCAAAATCGTCGGAACAGTTTTCGAGAAATAATTTTTTTTCACTTTTTTTTTTTTCAGAGTTTTGGGGGTAGTGACCCCAAATTTAGAGCTAAAATTTATTTCGTGATTTCACCTCGGGGTATGATTTTTCTGAACATGTATGCCACATTTCGTCAAAATCGGCCCAGTAGTTTAGGCTCCAGGGTCTGCACAGACGACAGACAGACATTTTTTTAAAAACCACTTTTTTGGATTCAGGGGACCACAAAACGTGTAAATCTATCAAAATCTCAAAATCGAATTTTGCGCTATCACAATTCTTTCTCTTTATTATGAGAATTTAAAAAAAGATTTCAAGGACTAAGGATTGCAGGGATTAATTTTTGAAAGAATTTGATGGTTTGCACAATCAACATGTACTTTGTATATAAACCAAAATAACTCAGACCCGCTTTGATCAGACTGTATTATCAGTGAAAACAACTATTTATAAGTGTTAGGAGTAAATTTCATACCTATTAGGAGCACTAAAAAGCAAGAGTTTAATATTGGATATTATAGCTTGGATTTTGTTTTTAGAAAGAGCCTAGTAATTTTTCTTTTTCTTTGGAAACAGTTTAAAATAAAACTAAACTTTATACGTCCTAATTATGAGTCTATACAAAGAAACTTCGCTTCAAACTCTGAATTTTTATTCGAAATATGAGTAACTATTTTTGAATTTTAATTTCAGTCCTCAGTTAAACTCTTAGTTCCATTCTATTTCTTGAGTTCAGTTTAATAATTACTCAACTAAAACTTGGCCAACCAGACTATATAGCTTTCTTTTACTTCAAACTCTTAAACTTAAAATTTCTTCTTTTTTTGCAGTTAAAAATACCTTCATTGTTTTGGTATTTTTCATTTATTTGTGGAAATTATTTTTACTTTTTATCTTTTATTAGAAATTTTCCAATAAAAACAAAGATCTTATAAGACAGAAATGTTGAGTACGTGAGGAGATAGATAATGTTTTTTGACCAAACCCTGATCCATGCCATCTTTACAAGAAACAGGTATTAGTATGTATTAGATAGCAGGATAATAGTCTTGAATATTGAATTTCTGAAGTCATGTTATAAATTTAATATGACAATAATACTCTATGATAAGATTACGTTTACTTGGATAGTTAGATAACTTAACGGATATCTCTTTAAAATAATTAATAACTTACTCGCTGAAAAGCAGGACGAAGCAAGTCTAAACTAGGTGTTAGTATTAGCTATCGGTGAATCAGTAAAGCCTTTGAACTCTGTTATATTATGCATATTGTACTTACTTCGTTATGAATTTAGAAGCAATGACCCGGGTATCTGAGAGCTTCATAACCATTTAAATATTTACCTTTATAGGTAACAGGTAACTTTGCTCTTTGAACTAGCAATGAGTTAATAACATCGTACCTCACTGTTTGGTCACTTTCAATTTATACATATAACGGAGTTAAATCCCGGCCATATGAAGAAAGTAATCAGTAATTGGTACTTGTTTATAATTATTTTTTGAGGAAGTTTAACTTAACAATTAATTGGTTGCAATCTCATTATTTGTAGCAGATAATTTATCATAAACATACAGCAAACTTCCATTATAGGTTTTATAGTAGAAACATTAAAAAAATAAATAAATAAAATAAAAAATAAGGTTTTAAAATAAAATAAAAAAGTTCAGTGTTTAAATAAAATAAAAAATTAAATCTGCCCAACAGAACTCCAAGTACATTGCCCTCTACGAATAATTCCTTCATCCAGTGTCTTCTAATTATTGTGTTTTTTAACATGAATATGTTTTTAGGGGACAGAAGAATTCGCTCGTGACACTAGGAAGTTAGGATATATTAGGAGGTTGCTTGGTTTCAATGTTTAGTTCTATTTTCCATAAGTAGAATCGTTAAGTATTATAATACCCAGGTAGAACCAGGAAGTTAAAAGGTAACAGGAGGTAGCTCGATTATCACTTTTATCAGTACTGTTGCAAATAGGAGCGCACCATGGCAACACCCTTCAGAGGTAAAGTGAAAAAGTTACTGATTCAGTGCCAAAAAAATATCCATGATTCGATATTTTCATGAAGTGGAGAAAATGACAACACTATCTAATTTATTTGATTTTTTTATTTTTTTTATTTCATTTATTTACGGTTTTTGTGGTTAAAATTCATTATTATAGGATATATGATCAAATGCAGACCAATTATGATGGAATGTGGTACATCCGACATGTTCATTTTACCAATGCCCAGGTGGAGTTCGTTGGACAACGTTATCCGCCCAACCGTTCGCGCGCAACGCTCGCGTAAACGTGAACTTCAAATTTAAAATTGAAATTTTAGGTCAGGAAAAAAATCTAACTTCATTTATTCAATGAGACAAACATTTTTTTAGTGTTAAAGATCGCTACAACTATTAACAGTTTTTATTACGGAAGAACGCAGGAAGGGAGGTATACGAGGGGAATAGGGGGTGGCTTTGTTTCCCCACCTGTCTATTTGACCTACCTCTTCAATGGCACAGCGAGCCTTGGGACGTCAAGACCAGGCGACCAAGCTTCATTCGCTAACTATTATCTATACATTGTTGTTTTCACTTCTGTGCACACTCCATACGTTATCGAACTGCTCTCAAACTATAAACCTACGCTCACTCCTGCCGACTTTTGCTGTACGAATTTGAAAACTTTGAATATTGCCACTGCTCTTTCCTTTCGTTATATTTATTTTACATATCCTCATCAATATTATTTAAAATAACAATAATGTTCATGATAGAATGCGAGGAAGCTATGTGCCACAATAATTGGCTGTCTGAAATTCAGTTTTCTTAGACTTACAGGATTTAAAAATATTAATTTATTATAAAGATTAAGATTATGACAGTTGTATATAAGACAATGTTTAAACATTGGTTAGTTCATTTGTAAATCTACTGGGACATTAGTTATCCTGCAAACTATTTGTAGATTATTGTTAAATACGTCTAGTTTTCCACTGAAATCTTGACTTTCTGATTAAGAGTTCTGATGAGAGTGAAGCCAACTAAGTTTGTTATTGGAATCTGCTAGTTTGGATTCAAGGCTGTTTAACTTTAGTGTCGCAGAAACATCTTTCTTACTCACTTTGTTGATAACTTGACTTTGTTCATCCCATTAAAACTTTTGACTACTTTTCCTTACACCTTCAGAGTGTACTTGTATTACCAAGATTAAACCTTAATGCTTCTAACTTCTACCATGTATAAATAACTTTATACAATAAAACCTTCATCATGAAAATAAACAGATTGTTTTGAATCTTGATTTAAACAATATAAGAATAATTCTACACCTCAAAAGAATCTGCAAAATAGTTTAAGGCTGTAGTAATATTTATTTAGAATATTGGGCACACTCGAGAGTTTCATACAGCCATAGTTCGTTGTCATACTCTATCCATGCTTTGAATGGTGTATTTCGTATGATGTCTATTCAAGACATGTAAAAACGTACACTATTATAAATTGGGGAGGCTTAATCAACATGATTAAGTTAAAGTTCCACTAAAAGTACAATATTTCTTCTCTGAATATAGAATATACAATCAGAGAAATAAACAGTGGAAAGTAAGATGCATAATATTATTTTCTGTGCATATTCGACTGCAATTAAAAAACAATTGATTCCAAAAACGTTTTCCAGGTGTACGGTACAGCGAATTTAATTTAACTTTTAGTGGACTTCTTAATATTAATTGTGATTACTAGTTATGTGATTTGTGATACTAACCTGCATAATCACGAACTCTTTTACCGTAGAGATGAAGGTGTAGAGGTTCAGCAAAGAGGCCTCCACTCAGACTGATCTTCGTCATACACCGAGCCGTTGCTTTCAGGTCACACCTGACTCTTATATTAATCTCTTGATGTTCTCCTCCATGGACATCCTGGGTCTTCTCTTGAGATCCTAGCTTCATAGGCTTGTTTAGACTTCCTTTTTCATTCTAACAATGTGCTCAAATCATCGTAGTTCGTAGTTGGTTGCAGTTTATCAGTTCTTTCATCAGATTCTATTTGGAGCATGTCTCAGAAGGTTTGGTTTCTGATACGATCTCTTCGGGTCTTCCCTTCGACTTTACTAAGATACCTCATTTCGGATAGGAAGTCTATAAACAAGCTGCTTCTTATTGCGTTATTATTTTATCCAACACTCTGATCCGTAAGGCAGTGTTGGGACAACGCATTCTTATGTGAATTTTGATTATTATATTTTACTTCTATTATTATTGAACATAGAGCATTGTTGAAGCATAGTCGGGAACCTGAACCGAATCTTCTGCTTCCAAATCATAAATTATCGCATTCAGCTACCAATAAGATCTACCAAGGTGATCTTATATAGAGGTCTAAACCAATGTAGATTAATAATTACATATATTATTACCAGCAGTGGTATTTGGATTTACTATTAGCAGAGTTTGGTGATAAAATGTGTGGAGCGGTGAGTAAATAATTTGTAACAAATATAGTTGCAATGACTGTCATGAGAAAGGTCCCTGTAAATTGTTCGAGACGTCTGAACTACAAAAAAAACTCTCGGACATGGTTCTCCTTTCGGGAGATTTCGGTTTATTAGACTCTTATTATCTATATATATATAAAATCCAAATACCACTGACTGACTGACTGACTGACACATCACGATATCTCTGAAACCACTGGACCTAAGACCATGAAATTTTGTAGGTGTGTTCCTCTTACCTCCTAGGTGCTCGCTAAGAAATATTTTAAAAATCCGCCATCATAATTCAAGATGGCGGCCATTTATATACAAAATTCGACTAGACGATATCTCGGGAACCAATTGTACTACAACCTTAAAATTCAGAAGTTGGCTTCCTTTTATGAAATTAGTAACTTTTGATAAAAATTTTACCAACCGGGCATTTTGATTTAAGATGGCGGCCATATATATATAAAAGTCAACGAATGTATGTATGTTCTTTATACAAATGTACAGTTGTTGTCAGATCTTGATGAAAATTTGCACAACTGACCTTCAAAGTAAGGGGAAAAACACTGTCAACATGAATTTTTGAAATTTAATTTTGGTACACAGGGGTACGGGGTACAAATGTCAAAGTAAAGAATGTCCTTCATGATGCATACCGTTGAAAAGCTCTTTTAGAGGACAGTAATTGTTGTTATGTACATTTTTACCATATTTTCACTTAGGAGGGGGGTATAATTGAAAAATATAGCTATATCTTATATAAAAAAAGTGTATCCGTATGAGGGTATGTCTTTTATCCTAATTTGATGAATATTTACACACTTTTTCTTCAAAACAAGGTGAAGGTCACTGCCTTCATGAGATTACGAAATTAAAATTTTGGTACACAGGGGTACGGGGTACAAGTAATGAATACCCTTCATCTTCATGATGCATATAGTTGAAATGCTCTTTAAGAGTACAGTAATTGTTGTTATGTTTACGGGGTACAAATGACAAAGTAATGGATTCCCTTCATGATACAAATCGTTGAAATGCTGTTTAAGAGAAAATTAATTGTTCTTAAGTACAGTTTTGTCTTATTTTCATTTAGAAGGGGGAGAGGTAAAATGGAAATTTATATCTATATCTATATATGTATATAAAAGTCAACATATGTGTGTACATATGCATGTTCTTTTATAAAAATCTACAGTTTTGTTCCGATCTCGATGAAAATTTGCACTCTTGACCTTCAAAGCAAGGGGAAGGTAACTGTTTACATGAATTTTCGAACTATAAATTTTGGTTCAAAGGGGTACGGGGTACAAGTAATGAATACCCTTTATCTTCATGATGCATATCGTTGAAATGCTCTTTAAGAGTACAGTAATTGTTGTTATGTACAGTTTTGTCATATTTTTATTTAGGAGGGGGGTAAATTTAGGATATTTGCAAATGATCTTATCAAAGAGGTGGGGTATATAACTAGGAGGGATAGAATCTAGATATTCTCGCATAGTAAAATAATTTGTATGCTTTCCTGGTAGTTTATAAACTTATCAAATTTAAAAACACTCCGTAGTGAAGCACGGGTATCCAGCTAGTTATATTATAAAAATGAAAATGATAATTATGATGTTTAAAAGGGATGTATACGGTTAATGGCTTTTGACATCATGTTAACAATATTTGTAATTTTTAGGAGGGGGGTATAATTGAAAAATATAGCTATATCTTATATAAAAAATGTGTATCAAGTTTTCATTTATGTTTGTTGGCCATGCTATAAAACCCTCCTTAGAAAATATGAGAGGTATAAAAGGTTGTTTGTATATTACACAAACAACCTTGTTCCTTAGATGGTCATTTATTTCTTCAAATACCAACTCATTTTTTATTCCTACTTGGCATCATTTGCGTTTCTAGACTTCTAAAAACCCTCTAGAAACCTAAACGTTTCCTTTGAAAACTAATAGTACTCAAGTACTCCTGTAATGTTCAAGTAACATGAAAGAAACTTGAAAGTTAAACCCTTGATCTTTCTTACCTTTGTTTTAATCCATTGTTAGTACTACTTTTCGTCATTGCAAATTCAAAAAAAGACCTTTGAATTTTTAATATTTTATCCACCTTGTTTATTTTTGTTGAAAGTTAAAAAAAGCATACACTATTTTTTTTTAATTACAAATGAAAGAAGTAATTTTTATAACCTATTAAAGCAAATTTGAACGAGGAGATTTTACAACATACCAGTATTCGATTTGTCTGAGAATGATGGGGGGTGGGGGTCTATCTCAAATTGGTGGTGCAAAAAATTAATACAAAACTTGTTCTTTAATAATTATAATGTTCATGTTGTTCTCATGATTACTTGTTCTTTAATAATCATTATATTTATGTTGAAGGATATAGGAAAAGACGAGGAGTTTACTCTGAACTTTACACCCGATGGGAAAGGATCCGGAGGACGAGGTAGTCCGGGTGGTTCTCCGGATAAAGGACCTCTGCAAACAGGACGAGAAAGTATAACATACACATGGAGCGACATCTGTGTACACGTTGCCGAAGAAACATCTTCTTCAAGAAGACGATCACTAATCGTTGGTCAGCAAGCAAGAAGACATGCCACTGGAAGAAAAGAAATCCTCAAAAAGGGTAAATAAAAATAAATTATAATAACTTTTAAATTATGTTCCTGATTTATCAATAATTCTATACATTGAGTACTTACCGTGATATTGAACATCTTTACATACTTATGGTTAGTACTTATATTAATAATTAATGGCTTATTATATACTTAATGGCTAAAATTAAGTAAAAAAGAAAAGAGTTTACGTCCAAACTGATAAGAAAAACATCTTTACACCACAAATAAAGATAGCTTTCAGCAAGGTATCATAAATAGCTGAAGATGATCACTTAAAAAAATGTATGTATGAAATAACACTGTTATTAGGGTTAAATTAGTAAAAACAGTACTTGTTTTTAAGGATTACTATATTCCATTGAGTCTTAATTCTTAGGAGTAATCTAACTTTTACTGAACTGAGTGCATTTTCTGTATATCCATTTATCACTATTTAATCAACTTAGGATTTTTGTTATTTATTATGTTTGTTTACTCAAGCAGGCTCATGCAACCCAGATATGGACCAATGTGTACTTCTAACAACCCCTAGCCCCTAACCCAAATATGTACCACTAGATATGTACCACTAGAAGAAACTCATAGATTATCTTATAAGACAATTACTGGTTGATACAAATAATGATAGATGGTTTACTGGCGTATATTTTTATTACTATCATTTACAGTCTATAAGATTAGAGTTGGCACAATCGAAGGCGGGAAACAACAAATGTGGAGGTAGTTTTGGGGTTATAAAAAGGGAAAATCGGTGTTGCCATGTTACATTTTTTTTGGTGGAACAGGGATAGAGTAGAGCATTTTTTTCTGAAGTTGCATTCAACATGGGGGACCAATAAAATCGTTTCCCTCAAAATTTTCCCACCTGTTGATTGTGCCAACTCTAATCTTATAGACTGTAATATCCATATATATTTTGCTCTTTAAGTAAATAACTGACATACCACATAATTTTGCATGCACTGAGGATGTCAGACATAATAAACTAATTGGTAAAGATATTTTCAAGAATATTGGATCGATAAGTTAACTATACTATTCTTGAATGTATAAATTAAAATGTCTAATAATATCTCTATTTGTTTGTAGTAACTGGTGCCGCACATCCTGGAGAACTTTTGGCTATAATGGGAAGTAGTGGTGCTGGTAAAACCACTTTACTCAACACGTTGATGTTTAGAAGTGGTCCTGGTATCGAAGTCAATGGTTACAGAGCACTTAATGGCGTTCCTGTCGATAGAAACACTTTGGCTGCTCTTTCTGCCTATGTCCAACAGGACGATCTATTCATAGGAACACTTACTGTCAGGGAACATCTTATTTTTCAAGTGAGTTCATGCATATGATCATAAATGAGTATATGTCCAACAGGACGATCTATTTATATAGGAACCATTTCTGTAGGGAACATCTTATTTTCAAGTGAGTTCATACATATGATCTTAAATGAGTTTATCTTAAACACAATAGGTTAATGTGGAAACGTGATAACATGGCTCATAAAATGTTGTTATATTTTCATAAACCAACTTTGATTAAAGTTTGCATCAACTTTCATAGTCTGATGAGTTAAAAAATGAAAATCTGTCGAAGAAATTTTGAAATTGGAGTCCCAACATAAATATATTTGTTCTTTTAAAAGTTCACAACAATTCTGATACCCATTAAGCTTGTAAGTAGAAATTTATAAGCAGAAATGATTGTGATTACATATCTTGCACTGTTCTTTTTTGCACTCTGATTTTTTAATAATATTATACTAAATTCAATATTTGTTTTTATTCCAGGCTCTAGTCAGAATGGACAGGCACATTCCTTATGAAACAAGGATGTCCAGGGTTGAAGAGGTCATTTCAGAAGTAAGAATGTCATCTTTTTGTTTTTTATCTTCATTTTTGTTCAGAGTAACAATGTACTGATGTTAATATGGTTTTTCGGACATGCCTCACATGCCATTCCGACATTCCGAATATGCTTTAGCTATAACTATTTTATAATCTGTAATATATAGAGGAAGTTAAAACGCTAAACATATTTAACATTACATTGACCTTGTTATAAACAAAAAAATCTTTGGAAAAAAACAAAGATATTAGTTTTAAGGCATGATTGAAGTTAATGAAAAGATGTCAGAATTACATGGAGTCAATATTACTTTCTGTCCTGAATGAGCAGACTTCATACTTCATTTCGGCTTCTTTTGCCAAGATCTCCTAGACGAAGGGATTTTCTAAAAGAGAAGAAATAAAGTGGAGTTTAAAAGACATCATAAGTTTCAGGTTATGAGTCTAAATCCCTTTATCTAAGTCAACCAATGTTAAGAATATAACCCCGCCAAAAGTCGATTCTAGCCTTTTTCCACTAGGTCTGCCTTTTCAACAGTCTCCTTGCGTGCGTAGTATAAAGTATTTCTAAGGACTCTTTTTTCTCTAGACACAGACTTAATTTATAAAAACGAAAGCAACTATCTACGACTGAACTAATGTCGACATTTATAAGTTTTACTTTATTTTAATGATATTTAATGTCCGCTCTATTTTAACATGTTATCTTTTTATGTTGTTAGTTAACGCTGACCAAATGCCAAAATACCATCATAGGAGTGCCAGGAAAACTCAAAGGTATTTCAGGTGGTGAAATGAAAAGGCTTTCCTTCGCATCTGAGGTAAGTTTTAACCACAAAATAGCCACTGAAAAAATGCAGTGGTACTACTTACTTTTGGGCCATTTTGATTAATATATAAATTGTGATCTCCCCCCCCCCACTCCCCCTGTTGAAACGGTGATTCCTGAATGCGTATTTTGTTCTTTTAGACGATTCTCATTTAAATAAGGCATTTGCTGTCCTAACTACTTTAGACACAAGAATAAGGGCCAACTTTATTTGTTGTAAATGAGACTACAGCAATTATTTTTACATTTTCTTCAATTGATTTTATTATTGTTTCTATTTGTTATGTAAGCGTTATACATAATATGTAAAATACCTAGAAAGAGCAAAACAGTTCTTAATTTTGTCCATAACGAATATCTTTCTTCCCCACCAATTCTTCACATAAAAGTGTTTCTAAAGAACGAAAATAATTTTTCTACAACTAACTACCTCCATTAGTTTAAGTGGAATTGGAATCGTCTTTGCACAATACAGAGAGATTTCTTAATATCTATTTAGAATTCGTTTCGGACGTATGTAAAGCTTTATACTTTTTACAGTGTAATTTACTCACCGTGCTACAAAGTTCTAAAAGAAAATCGTCACTTTCAGAAGAAAAATGATCTATTCAAAGACTTAGATAAAGGGATGAAGAACAAAGAAGTATACACCATTATCGTACTATGGAATCGCTCGAGTTCTGTTTGCAATTTTGATTCAATATTTAAATTATACGAAACAAATAGAGATTCTCAAAAAAGATCTAAAGGTCGTATGCATTAAGACAGGTGAAGCGGTTCTGCATAATGATAATGGTGCAGAATAAAAAACTTCCCCTTTTAAGAACCCTAATTTTTGAAGTGAAACTTCTTTGGCGGCGGTAGGGTGAATTTTTTCGTATAGGGAAATCGTGTAACGAAGTTTGCGATTCGAGGCTCGTCCAAGTGTAACATTTTACAGATTAATTTTATTATATCTATTTAAAGACTAACAAATCAAAACAAACATTTATTTTTATTGGAATAAATGTATAGTCCAGGAGATAGCGTGCAAAAAAGTGGCTGACTAACACCAAGCTAGAATTTTGTATACAAGTCAATCTTTTAGCGCCTTTTAAGAATATGTGGTTGGCTAAGTTCGTCTGCGATACATAGCTTGGCAATAGGCGTTTGAAAAAAACAAACCGGTGGAGAGCGGCCATGTCCCACCAATTATGGTGGACAGTATGATTTTCATGGTCCTGAGTACATAATTATTTAGTAGGGTACTTAAGAAAATCAATAATTTTTAACTGCTATGACCAATGTATGGTTAATTTATTTATTATTTATCAAAATCTATCATGTTGAAACATTAGTCTGAAGTGACATTTTCACAGAAGTCACAAACAAATCCTCGCCCTTATAAGCGCTACATTGATCATGAGACAGAAGTTGCACTCGTTACACCTTATCCAGAAGCACAGTCAGAATAAAGTTTATTAAAAACATATAATTTATTGAATTATAAACAAAATAGTTGTTATTCACCATACAAATAATGTAGGGGTAATATCGGGTACTACCCGGTATTACCCCAAAGGGTGGTTTAAAAAACAAATGGTTGTCATTCATCAACAGGTGATTTGCAAAAATCTCACACTGGTGTCTAATTATTCTATTTAAACTGCATATTGAAGAGGTTTACTTTCAACGCATTTAATGTAAGGGCTCTTTGCTAACAACCCAAACAAAGTCTTGTAAAAAAAAAAAACTGGCAAAAAATTTTAAGTACGTGCTGAATAAATCAAACGATGTTTCGTCTTTTATTAACTATTACAAACCAACAGAGAGGCATCAAGGATTGAGTTGACTGCAGTTGATTGCATCACTAGATTAATAGCAGCAATAGTGTAGGAAAAATTGAGGTACCCGGTTTGACCCGCCTACCCGGTTTTACCCTACTTTCCCCTAGACCGAAAATCAAGTTGATGTTAGTTTGTCCCTTGACAGGTGACAACGTTGATTTTCAGTAATATTTGAATAACTAACCTATCAAGTGTGGAAATAACATCGACTTGATTTTTGGTCTACTAACTAATTCTGTACTCAGGATCATGAAAATCATACTGTCCACCATAATTAGTGAGACATGGGCGCTCTCCACCGGTTTTTTTTAAACGCCTATTGCCAAGCTATGTCCCGCAGACAAACTTAGCCGACCACATATTCTTAAAAGGCGCTAAAAGATTGACTTGTATACAAAATTCTAGCTTAATGTTAGTCAGACACTTTTTTGCACGCTATCTCCTGGACTAGTAGTTGCCTTAGCGTAGCAATATCTTTCTTCAATTAAATTTCCCATAACCATTTCTTAATGCTGAAATAATAAATTCGTCAAAAAAAATGAAAGGCAGTGCATTCTAGAACTTAAGTTTCACTTCTAATGCGTGAGAGCCTCACACGTATTTTTTTCTCTTAAAAAAAATTGATATAACGAAATTTCTATTTAACACTTTTTTTTTTTATTTAACATCAATTTCGATGGTATGGAGCTCCGATTGTGTTTTATTCAGGCTATCTGTCTGTACAGGTCAGTATTAAATATTACCAAGAGTACATTTAGAAGTACTTATTTAGATTTTTACTCCTCAATATTTTCTTTTTTTTAGAATATAAATTATTTTGACTAAATAACTATTTAGACGCAAAGGGATGTTCAGTACAATATACTTTGGGACAATGGAAAATCACATTTTTGTTTTTCTAAGGGGAGTAATACTCTAAAGAAGATCATTTCTGACACCTTCTTTAGATTGTTTCTCCTCTCTGGTTTTTTTTAATAAGGGGAGTAACAATCTAAAGAAATGCCCATTTAGGCCTATATAGCTGGCCAATTTGCCCTCTTAATCGTATATAAGCTTAATCTAATGACATAGGAGTGTGAAAATTATAAAATTGTTTTCGGCGTTGCAGGAGACTTCAACATTTGACAACTAATACAGAGCATACTTAAACATAAATGACCAGCACTAAAATAATACGTAATAGGTACTTGTTGTAATATTGTACATCTAATCTACCTCCTTTTTACTGAACATCTGATTTATACTGTACAACTGATCTTGTTGTAATACTGTACATAGCTTTAACTGTGTAATTTAATCTTACGACAACAGATCGATATATTATCATACCATACATATATTCGCTAATTTCTACTATATCAAAGGTTGTCAGTAACAGACTCTGGCTGAACTGCTATAATGTGGCATAATAATGTATTACTAACACTACTTTTGTTTACTTAAATAACATTTAAGTGAAGGCCTTGTATACGATGTTGGAATTAAGTTGTCAACCTAAAATTACCTCACTGGAAGAGATATTCCACGCAAAATTATTGTTATAAGAATTTATAAGACATCGGTATTAACATTTTTTGTTTGTTTGTCGGTAAAGAAATTATAATCTGACCTAAAACCTTGTGTGGTAAAAAAAAAACACCCCGCCAAGTCTGTGGTCCAAAAAAGCTGTGAAATCAACTTTCTGTCCCGCCAAGTGATGTTGGCACTATCTCCTGACCCAACACTGTCAACTTAGATACTTTTCAGCTTCTTCTCCTTGGCAGCGTGCCTTGCCATTTCCTGAAACTAGAATTGTATTATTCTTCAAACGCACCAATAAAATTTCTTGTTTCACATTCACATTTGCCACATAAGGTTTTTGTGGAAAGATAGTTGTTCACCTCATAGTCTTAGTTCTAGACAACTAGTACTAATATAATATGCAGGCGCATTTTGGAGAGGAAAGTCTTTTAACAGAATTGTTGAAGGCTCTTCTTGATGCCACAATGACGATTGCTGTAAATCTTTCCCATTATCAAAAAACATAATATAGAAATAAGTAATATTATGCAAATTAAGCTTTCAAGGAATGACCCCATGCAACGACTACTTTCTTTGCTGAGGATGCTTGGGTAGTACTGCAGGCACACCGCCAAGGAGAAGATGCTGAAAAGTATCTAAGTTGACAGTGTTGGGTCAGGAGATAGTGCCAACATCACTTGGCGGGACAGAAGGTTGATTTCACAACTTTTATTCAATATTATATGAATGAAGAAGGGTAAATAATGATTGAAAGCTTTGATTTTTCAATTCTACTTTTACCTATTCAAAATATTTTTATTTAATGAAAGTAGTATTTGTTTTATTTCCCCCCACCCCCTATTTTTCCTCACAATCAAATAAGTGGTTTTAAAGATAGATCGAATGGTGATTCGCAAAAAAATTAACGATAGGCACTTCATTACCTTCGGTAAGCTCGGAAGTAAAATAAATTAAATTACCATATATTAAGAGTCTATGATAATATATTAGATTAAATATGCAGCAATGGTTATAATTATTTAAAAATACCTTTATAAAAATTCAATTACGATTTCATTCCTTTATGATAAAAATAGAAAATATTTTTATGTGAGCTTTTAAATAAATGAAAATGATAATAGAAATGCAATTTATATATTCTCATTAAGTTTATTGTTGTTTTTGCATAGTAACAGTTACCTTTTATATTTTGTTTCCCTCAATATTTTATTTATTAAAAATATATATAAAATTTAAAATAAATAATTATATTTGGTTAGTTGTATTATTTAGAACAAATATTTATGGGTGTAGGAGGCAAAAATCGAACAGTCGAAACAAAGATGTTTAAAACTTATATGGGACCAACAATGGGCCATAAATGGTCTTGGTCTAATTTCTGAATTTATATTTTATTTACATCAAGTCTATAATTTACCTCCTTATTTATCAAATTGCATCAATTACAGTAAACGCATCAATTCAATTCGAATATGTAGGATTTTGGTGAAGGTACTTAATAACGAAAAAAGAGAAAATAGGCAATTCTGCCTAACTTTTATAACAATAAAATACTTTGGAGTACTTAAATATTTTTTTCTAACTATAATATAGTTTAGCAGCTTGTATTATAAACTTAACGGTACTTTTTTACTTTAGCACCCCCCTATCCCTATATACCTTGTGTTAAAGTTATTTAGACAAAAGAGCATTGTTCCGTGTAACATATATTATATTCCTTCCTATAACAAAAGTCTAATTACTAATTTAAATTATTACTAGTCTAAATTACTATTAAGAAGTGATATTTACTCCAATGTACCTTGGAACAAAGGAATATCACACTTTTGTATATAATTGTGATCATGTAGCTTAGTCTAATCAACTATTAAGAAAAAGGAACATTATATATAAAACTTCCCCAGGAATCTCAATGTCTTAGGGAGACTAACAAACAAACCTTTAGAGGCAGACTATTGTTTAGAACTAGCAGGGGTGCTAAAGTAAAAAAGTGCCCCTTAACGTAGTATATATTGTAACCAAGCTAAGTACAGAATTGTAATTGTGTTTCAGGTTCTTACGAATCCCCCTTTGATGTTTTGCGACGAGCCAACGTCTGGTCTCGATTCATTTATGGCTCTGAACGTCGTAACTGTCCTTAAATCTTTAGCAATGAAAGGTATGACGCATACAATTTAGCATTTATTTTGTATTATGTTGACTATTTTCTAAATATATAATTACATTGATCATAAAAAGTAATACTATGGTTACACTAAAGCGAACAGTGGATTAATATTGTCCAATCCACGAGTTTTCCAGCCGTTTTAAAGTTGTGTTCTGTTATCATTAAATGCTACTATAGCATATATGAATTGTACCAATAAATCAATTTCTAAAGTTTCAAGATAAACTGAAGAGCGATCATATTCATTAAGAAATCATCAATACTTTTTGGCACGTTCATGAGCAAGCACGACTTGTAAAATGGAAGCAATGATTCAACGATGATTGGAATTGCATCATCGTCTGATAATTTTGGATATATCCGCCGATGCAGCAAAATCTTTTCGGTTATAAATCGTTCGACGTTGTCCGACGAAGATTGTTTTCTTCCGTAAAAATTCTGTTTAATCCGGACCATTATTGACTTGTGGTTGAATCGGTCAAGGAATCTGTTTTTGAACTCGTTCCAAGGCGAGTTAAGTTTGGAATAGAGAAGAGACCAGCATTGGGCGTCACCTTTTATCTTCTTGCTGACCCACCATCCCCACTCATTTTGTGATAAGTGATTCAGGGAAAGAATTTTCTCGCATTCGCTTAAGAACAATTGCGGATCTTCGTAGAGAGTCCCTTTGAATTCTGGCAAAGATACAGCCAATTCTGAAAATACTTTATCTGTTCGAATATTTTCGTGGTGTTGAGAATTTGGATTCATACAGTCACATGCAGGTTCCTGAGCGGCTTGCTCGTATAGACTATTTTTTTTATCACTGATAATTTCGTCAGGCTTATTTGGCGTGTAATTAAAAGTGGAGGAAGTAAAAGAATGCTCTGATGAATTTTTCGTCTCGTTTTTAATCGAGATAATTTCGTTTCTTATCTTGGAAAGATGTTCGATAATGAGTTCCTTAGTGTCGTTTGCATTATCTGCTTTGCATCTTCTACATATAAATATGTAGTTTTCAAACTTTTTGGGTACATCTCGCCATCCTATGCACTTAAAATGAAACCACACCTGACACCGTTCACATTCAATCCAGTTAATTCCTGTTCCGGCATTCTTACAGCCTTCAGCTACTCCGCAACTTTCAAAATCTGTCATATTAGTTTTTAATTATATTTTTGTCTGAAAATTAAATATTTTTATCTTTTATGTCAAATAAAAATCATATTTATTAAAATTCAAATTTAATAAGATTTCATTAAGATTATAGAATGAATGATGAACCCGGTATGCATCCGAATTTCAACTATGACATGTTGGAATTTCTCCTAATTGCCAATTAACGTGCAGCATTTAATTAATTAATTAGTTAATGTAAATTATTAAGTAACACTTAAACTGAAAGCTTTCATATTTATGTAATACAGGGTGTTTGGTCGAAGATGTAACAAACGAAGAGGGCAGATTCTACCCATCATTTGCAACAAAAAACACTATATATACCATGGGTCAATTCTCAATAGTTTTGCCACAATAATTTTTATTTTTATTTTCCAAGGTACGTCCATTTTACTTTAAAAAATCGATTGCTGCACCTAAAATATTGATGATAGAGCTGAAATAAAGGTACCGTTGGAAACAAGAGAAAATTTCAGTTTAGAAAATGTCTACTTCAAATACTTTAAAGGAGCAAAAAATAATTTCATTTTAATGTTAATTTTATCAAAAAAATTAAAATTTATTTTTGTTTGAGCCTGTAATTTTGCCAAAACGGCGTGAGCTGCAGTTTACCAAATTTCAGTAAAACTTCTCCATTTATTCCCCTTCAATTTAAGTACCATAACACTATTAGTTGATATGCAATTTTTTTGAGCTTTGATTGAGTTTTTGTAAAAAAATTACCGTAAAAACGCGTACAGAACACCTTACGTGTTACTTAGAGAAGATGTCTTAATTTTTATAATTACCCTAATAACTGAGATGAATGAGCGGATTTTTTTTGTTTTCACATTAAATTAATGAGGACTGCAGACCATACTGTCCATAGGGCAATCCTAATTGACTATATGGACTATGTAATGTAAAAGACCATATACTGTGGACTCTTTAAAAGTTATCTCTTATGATATTTGACCAATGTAAGTTATCATTGTAAAAATGTGAAATAGGTATAAGATTTTTTTTTTTTTCAAACTTAATTATGTTAAATGCAATTCTGCATAAAAGAATTTGTCCAATAAGTTTTTCTATGCAAAACTCATTTCTACAATAGCATTATTATTTTTAGTGTAGTATTATTACTGTTCCCACAGGGTGTGTTGTGTTTTATTTAACAATGTCAACCCCCTTATTTTTATTCTTTAATGAATAATTGCATTTAGCATGATTAAGTTTGAAAGAAAAATAAATAAATAATAATAATAATAATACTTCCCATTTTTATAATGATAAATTATATTCTTGTCAAATATCATAAGAGTAAATTTCCTTTTACATAGTCCATAGGACTATGGTCAATTAGGATGGACCTATGGTCATTATGGTCTGCAGTCCTCTTTAATTTAATGTGAAAAAAAAATCCGCTCATTCATCTCAGTTATTAGGGTAATTATAAAAATTAAGACATCTCCTCTAAGTAACACGTAAGGTGTTCTGTACGCGTTTTTACGGTCATTTTTTTTACAAAAACTCAATCATAGCTCAAAAACATTGCATATAAACTAATAGTGTTATGGTACTTAAATTGAAGGGGAATAAATGGAGAAGTTTTACTGAAATTTGGCAAACTGTAGCTCAAGCCGTTTTGGCAAAATTACAGGCTCAAACAAAAATAAATTTTAATTTTTTTTGATAAAATTAACATTAAAATGAAATTTATGGATATGTTTTGCTCCTTTAAACATTTTCTAAACTGAAATTTTCTCCTGTTTCCAACGGTACCTTTATTTCAGCTCTATCATCAATATTTTAGGTGCACCAATCGATTTTTTAAAGTAAAATGGACGTACCTTGGAAAATAAAAAAAAATTATTGTGGCGAAACTATTGAGAATTGACCCATGGTATATATAGGGTTTTTTTTGTTGCAAATGATGGGTAAAATCTGCCCTCTTCGTTTGTTACATCTTCGACCAAACACCCTGTATAGACGAAGAGAATGTCAATATTCTATTGAAAAGAATATATTTTAGATCAGAGAACAACCAAATCGAAAAAAAAATAATAAAAATAAACTATAGAGAAATACAGGAAAAGAAAAACAAACAAAAACCAACGTTCCACAATAGGGTGGTTCAAATTTGGGTCATGTTTTTAGATTTCGCTCTTCTCCTAGAATTGGATTCAGTATCTATTCAGAAGAGCCTGTGATTTTTAGGGTTTCGAGGTCGTCCTAGAAACCCTTATGCTTTTGGTAGTTCGTCCGTCCGTCCGTCGCAACTTGGATTATATCTCCCAACCTACTGACGCTATTGACTTGAAATTTGGTATATAAGTTGAACTTCTTTGCCCAAAAACAGAAAACCTATTGCGAACTTTAACACTCCAAATTTCTGCGATCTGCGATCAATTGCGATCACCGCGCAATATTTTACATTTTTTGTAATTTTCAAGTTGGGTATCATTTCAAAGGTATTGAAATGTAGATTACAAATATGTATCGCATTTTCAAAATGGCGGCCATTTTACCCCCCAAAAAATTCAAACAAACCCAAAATTTACCCCCCCTGCACTACCCCATTAGAATAGGTCCTAAAATAAGGCAAAAATACATAAATATAAATCTCTGTAGTCCAATAAAATTTCCAGGAGTTGATTTAAAAAAAGTAAAATTTTAGAATTTTTAGGGGGGCGTAACTAGGGGGCCCCAAAATTTTTGTGATTTGAAAAATCGAAGTTGGGTATCATTTGAAAGGTATTGAAATTTGGTTCACAAAAATATATTTTGTTTCCAAATTGGCGGCCATTTTACCCCTAAAAGAATTCAATAAGCGCATACCGAAGATAGTAAAGAATAATAATATATGCACATCTTGATTTTTAAAAGTTAACAATAGATGTTTTTGTTTAAAAAAATATATAATTATAATTAATTTTTATGACCGAAGAAACCCTTTTAGTAACTTGCTGGCAAGTACTTGACGGGATTTTTTAAAAATGTTTTAGAGGTGCCGCTCGGCCGATTTTTACCAAAAAACGTTGTTTTTATAGAAAAAAATCACTGAAAAAATTAATAGGTTTCTAAAATGCTTTCTTCATATGGTTTTTAACGTGAAAAGTCACAAAATTTTCAGTTTTTTAACATTTTTCTTGACTTTTAACAGTGTACCGGCCAGGACTGAGGAGGAAAATTTATTCTCAAATTTTTACCTAAAAGTCCAGACATTTCTGCGTAGAATGTGACAAATCGCAACTTTCTAGGTGCAAACTAACCGAGCTACAAATTTTTAAAAATTTGCCTTTTTTCGCGTTTTTGAATTTTCGATGTTTTTACCTGTTCTTACATACTCCGAAGGTATATATAGGAAATTTTTTCGAGGGGTTTGAACTGAATTACCCTTTTTAAAAGTTTTTATGACCTCCTGAGTGGTTTTCAACATGACGTCTGTCTGTCTGTGTGTTATCAGCGCCCAAGGTATTTAACCTAGAGAGTTGAAACCTGGCAGAAAAGTCAGTCCTTACCCGTAGTAGTGCCGCCTGGAAAATCAACATTTTCCACCATCTTTAACCCAGTTTGCTGAGTCAACAAATATAAAAAAAAAAAAAAAAAAAAAAAAAAAAACATAAAAAAGATACTACAAATGACCCACAAACTTCTTCAACCCGATTTTTGAAATGGCTTGGTTTGTGCTTGAGAACTGCTTTAAATCCTTTAGCAGCTATAGAACATTACGGGGTGCTTTATATCCAGCTGGGGATCTTTTGTGGTATCTCTCTGAAACCTCTCGTAGCTTTCGCGTTTTTCGACGTTGAAGTTCCTGTGGAGGTCAAACAGAAAATGTTTCGTGCCTTAAGTAAGGAAAGCAGTCACAATCCCCTCAAGAAAGTATCACTGAATGAAAATGAAATTGATCAAGTCACTTTGGACCAATTCGTTTCACGAAATACTTACGAGTATTTCACTATCACAGACTTACCTTCAGATTTCCTGGATAATGAGGTGATATCTTGGTGAGAAGACCCTTCATGCAATGATACCGAACAAATTATTAAGTCGAAAATGTTGATTTTCCAGGTGGCACTACTGCGGGTAAGGGCTGACTTTTCTGCCAAGTTTCAACTCTCTAGGTTAAATACCTTGGGCGCTACGATGATAACACACAGACAGACAGACGTCATGTTAAAAACCACTCAAGAGGTCATAAAAACTTTTAAAAATTGTAATTCGGTTGAAACCCTTCGAAAAAATTTTCCTATATATACCTTCGGAGTAGGTAAGAACAGGTAAAAACATCGAAAATTCAAAAACGCGAAAAAAGGCAAATTTTTAAAAATTTGTAGCTGGGTGAGATTTGCACCTAGAAAGTTGCAATTTGTTGCATTCTACGCAGAAATGTCTGGACTTTTAGATAAAAATATGAGAATTAATTTTCCTCCACAGTCCTGGCCGGTAGACTGTCAAAAGTCAAGAAAAATTGTAAAAAACTGAAAGTTTTGTGACTTTTCACGTTAAAAACCATATGAAGAAAGCATTTTAGAAACCTATAAGGGGGATATTCGGATTTCTCGTTCAATTTTCTATAAGAAACACATTTTTTGGTATTTTTTAGACTCACTTGGGAAGGTACAGAATTTTTTCAGTGATATTCTCTATAAAAACAACGTTTTTTGGTAAAAATCGGCCAAGCGGCACCTCTAAAACATTTTTAAAAAATCTGAAAAAAATCACAGGCTCTTCTGAATAGATACTGAACCCAATTCTAGGAGAAGAGTGTAATCTAAAAACATGACCCAAATTTGAATCACCCTATTCCACAAGAGTATACTTCATATTAGAGAACATTCAAATAGATAAAATAGTTTTTAGCTATAAGAACATGAAGGATTATGGGTACCTACACCTATGTATAGCCAAGTGATTCGCATACTAGAAACTCCGCTTGAAACCAAGGCCTGAAGCCATACATCTGTTAATTTCGAATCCTTGCGGTAAGACACGTTATACGCTGCCACGTCCTGTGATAACCTTGACATGTTGATCTGGACGTAAAAGAAAGAGCAAAACAAATAAAAGATTATAAATTTATGGAGATCTTATTATTCATCCTGCAGTTTATTCAAGATCAAAGACCATCTAGAATCTGCTGTCTCTATGGTGTCAACCATTATATTTCAGATCAATCAAAATAAATATATTTTTATAATAAATAGTTAGAAAATTCAATGTATATTTAGCACCCACTCTTTCCAGGCCTTTGATGAAAATTAAATAAAACAACATAAAACTACACAATTGGGCTACCAAGAAAAAATTATTTTGGTTCCATTGTTATGTGTAGTTTTAGAGTAAATATTATAGAGATTATTTTAATACCACACAATAAATAGTTTGTTTTCATACTCTGACTTCATTCATATATCAAATCGTGAACATCGATATCTTTTGACTTTCTTTGTGGGTGATATCACCACCCGACTGGGTCTGGGTATGCTGTCCGGGTTAGTGCCACATTTCAAACACCACAGCTTAAAGGTTGATTTATGTTAGACCGTGCCGAGCAGGGGACGGGACCTGGGACAAGAATTGTCAGATATATTTAACTGACATGGAGTACATGGGAGTATTTACAGTAGCCAGGGAACGGGCCGTCTACGAGGACGTGCTCCGTACGAGGCACAGATACGGACGGTGGTTTGCCGGACCCACCACTTTACGCTTCACCCCGTCCCGTCCAAACCTAAACAAGAGACAAGAGCACTAGTGAGACACGTCCACGTCCACTGTCCGGGGCTGTTCAGGTTCAAAT
This sequence comes from Gerris buenoi, assembly GCA_001010745.2. Classification (NCBI taxonomy): domain Eukaryota; kingdom Metazoa; phylum Arthropoda; class Insecta; order Hemiptera; family Gerridae; genus Gerris; species Gerris buenoi. The sequence goes on along the minus strand of KZ652383.1, from coordinate 40,076 downwards.
TCTGTTTCAGTTCTAGCCAGATGAAATTCAAGACAAGAAAGTTGTTTTTCTCGTTATTATAAACAACGCCAGTGGATGGTAAAAAAATGATCGAGTGTGATAGGGTGCAATAAAAAAACCCTACAAATATAAATTATTATTTTAAAAGTTACTGTCGATAAACAACCTATAAACCTTTCTTTTATTAAGGTAGGTACTTATAGAATTGATTTCGTGCCTTTGCTTACTAAAGATCCGGAGCCAAAGTATTTTTTTGGATCGTCGAATCGAAAGTTTTGAAATCGGTCAAGAAGTTTTTGAGATTTGTTTAAAAAAATAAAAGGTCGGTGCAGAAATTGGCCACAATCTGGAAGGCCGAGCCTCGGCTCTGGCGTGGCCTCAAAGATTTTGTACTTGTCAAAAAACCAGCTGGGTTCGCCGAGCCACATCGATCCATCTAAGTTCATACCACACACGCTGAATTTCGGAGCGGAGCGAGTCATTTGGTCTTAACCGAATCTGTAACTCACAACTTGGTGTAACACGGAGGCAACGTAAAAAGCAAAATTTATTTCCCTCTTTTCCCAATGCGAAAGATCCCAACTATCCCCGTATGTCGTACGTGGCCCGCTATAATAGTATAAACACTTTACCTGGACAGCTCATGTCCCCGGCCCTTTCTAGCATAAATAGACCTTAAATCAGTTATGGAACCTCCATTTTTGAGCGCATTCCACACTTATTTTTTGACTGATATGCTTTCTTTCAAGTAAATCAATAACTTAATAATTTTTTTTTTGTTCCAGGTAAAACTGTAGTTTGCACCATTCATCAGCCATCATCCGAAGTTTACTCAATGTTCGACAAAATTCTTCTCATGGCCGAAGGCCGAGTTGCCTTTTTGGGTACTCCTGATCAAGCGAACCAATTCTTTGCTCAGTAAGTTTGAAAAACAATTATAATATTATGTGTCCTAAACTAATCCTCAATCTAAAGTTGGAATGGTTATGACGATTAGAGTTATAAATAAAGGTAGAAACATATATTTGTATTGTAAGGACAAATAATCAAAAACATAATATTAAATGGTATCTACCGTACCAACTGCTCATCATAAGATACAATAAGCAGTAAATGCAATAAATAAATAAACAGTATTGATCGTAGATATCATTGTGATTATACATTATTAGCAGGTTGTTGGAGGTAATAGGTATTTGTGGCTCAATAATTTTGTTGAATTAGAAGAGACTCAATCAAACCCAAAAAAAAATATAATTCTTTTGTTTTTTAAGAAACTTATTATTCATATAATAAGAGGTTACGACAGAGAAGTATCCATCTCCCGTATAGCTCAGATGGTAAGAGCACCTGTACGGTAAACAGAGGTCCCGTGGTTCGATTCCCGGTGCGGGGGTGTATTTTTCTCTGTATGTCTCCCGTAGTTATTGATAA
>KZ652383.1:12743-23624 GCA_001010745.2 Gerris buenoi | reverse complement strand
GGGGGGGGGGGGGGGGGGTTCCTTGTAGGTAAGAGGGAGAAGTCTTTCAGTTTTATAACAAAAATTGAAGATGGGTTAAGCACAATTTTGCCTGAAGTCTGGGCAATTCTCTTGCAAGTATTGAATTGTTTGCAAGGAGTGATGGGGCGGGGTAACATCTTGCATAAACGTGAAATTTAGAATTTGATCTTTAATATGTGGCAAAATTATTGTGATTAACCCATCTTCAATGTTTGTTATAACACTGAGGGACTTCTCCCACTTACCTACAAAGCACCCCCACCCCCCCTCTCCCTTTCACCATATGGTAATTTATTCAATCAAAACTATAATACTAGGCAAGATCACTACCCGTCTAATCGTTTTTAAAGTTATAGATATGAAATTATTTAAAGTAGAAGAATGTAGTTTTCAGACCCCGCAAACCCCATATCTCTATCTACTACAGAGCTATAAGTGTTCAAAAAAGTGCGGGTTTTTTTTGCCCGCCCTGTATATTGTTTTTTTAAAGCTCTCAGTTCACTGAATACATAGTTTATTTAATTAGATTAAGATCTGTCTCATTAACAATTACTTTGTTTAAATGAGTTTTCAAAACCGTTTTGAAAACTAGTTTGCTTTGAAATCAAAAGAATTTCCATGTGGAATTTCCAAAACAGTTTTGAACAACTATTAACTCCCAGACTAGTTGTAGTTAAGTCAAATTACAATATCTCTGCTTCTGCTCATCATACCTACTACTTACTTCGCATGTCTCAATTCTGTTTTCAATTCAGTACCCGTTTCAATACAAAAACTTTTTCTTGGAATGTTCAACTCAAAACGTTTTGAAATTACCATTTCCATAGGGGTTTGAATACTAAAAACTTTTCAAAGCGTTTTTTGAAAACTTATGGAAACGTAGTAGATATAGTTTGTAGGTCGTGTAACTTGGATCCTTGAAGGAAGAGAAAGTCTAACACTGCTTCATACTGTTGGCAACGTTTATGTAATGGGAACGTAATGTTAAGATGACATACAAGGAGCTACATCAATAGTCGATAATTTTAAGGAATTAATTTCGTAATTACCTCTATCGTAAAACTATTACTTCAGTTCTAAAGCTGAAGAGTTATGAAAAAACTTAAGAGTAAACAAATCTGGATAATTTTCAATGAACTGGTGGTTCATCATGTCAATTTTCTACAATCAATTAGACATAGTACAATGATAGTACAGCGATTTTGAAAACTTATGGAAACGTAGTAGATAGTATTAGAAGCTTTAACAACTGATTTCATATCGGTTAGTGAGCTTTTCTTAAATTTTTTATGCAATATTTTAGCTAACTAACTAAGCTGAACAATTAAGAAACGAGCGTTTTATAAAATGTATAACATTATAAATTCTTAGTTATAAATATAAGGAGAAATTTTGAATAATTAGTCATTCTAGATATTATATTCCAATCCAATTTAACCTTTACTTTCAATAATAAACCCACCGAGACTCATTAAATAAAAAAGAATATGAAAACTAGATTGAACTAAATTATGTTTGGCGAGAATTAATATTTATAACAATGGTTAAGTTATGTATAATTATTTTATTTATACAAGTAATAAGATGCAGAGAGTCAGTTTGATATTTTATGTTAATTAGTGCTCTAGAAATATAAGCAGGTATATTGGTTTTCATTATTCACATTTTCTTCTTAAGTGATGTGCATTAATAATTTCTTGAATAGCTTCTTTTAAAATATTCTTTGCTTTTAAATATACCACCTACAGAAACTTATAAGGTATTGCATTTATAATTTCTTGTAAACTTTACGTTAATTGTTATCTCATAAAATCCATATGCCTTTGACAGAAATCGCTAATTTTCTTGATTATTTCCAAATTGGCAGGATTATAAATTTTATATTTCACGTTTTCAAATCGAGATATCGAATACTTTTCCATTATAGCTGTGGAATAATATTTATCAGGGAGATCGATCACAAAGGGCGCTAGAAATCGTACAAGTGGCAAGATTTCGTTAACACTGTACTTCGAATGTTTAGTCAAATCTTTATTCCATATAGACGGATTTACAGTACCGAATTTAATTGATAGCGTTAGAAAAGTAGCAGCGGCTGCTATCAGAGATGATTTTTGCTGACATATTAAATGATTCAAAAGACAAGCATCGACGAAAAATTTAGAGTAACAATGATGAATTTTATCTATGTTAACAATTATACCGTACCTTCGTAGAAAGCATGTTATAGGTGGTTTATTCAACCTACAACCGACTGTTTTAAGCACTTCAATTTCCATTTTCTAAACGTCACATTTTCTCAATGTATATTCTGTAGCTTTTAAGAGATCTTCTAAATGAGGTGGATGGACCATATCGTACTTAGTGGCTATAAGAATGCAAGTTATAGCAAGGACCTGCAAATCTTCTTTATGTGTGTTCTTATGACTCGCCAGGTAGCAATCGATCAAATATATACTCAAGTGTAACGATTCGTTGGATAATTTAAAGAGCAATTGAACATCTATCATCCAATCGACTAAAATAGCTCTTATTCTCGGTGTCACATGAATATTTTTCATGAAATCCAATTTAATTGTAAATTGATCTTCTAAATTTAACAAATGATCATAAATATCTTTAACATATGTCGTACAAAGAAATAGATTACCTTCATACTTCTTGTACGGATCTTCAATATCATTGCTATCCTCGTCTTGATATCTTTCTCTTTTTCGTTTAGCTTCATCTCTATGGTAACTACCTCTGTTTTCTTCATTCTTCGTACATTGATTTTCCTTGAGTTCTTTTAAAGAACATTGACTTAATTTCAAACATATCTTCTCGTCGACTTGATTAATGGTGTCAGTACTACATCTAGCTGCATATTTATTGTCAATAGTTGATATCCTAGCATCTTTCTTAACATTAAAGCTACGAGTATCTTTATCTGTTTTTTTGACTCTACAAGTAATCTCGTTTGTTATTTTATCTTTGCTCTTTATCAAAACACTTTTAATTTCTATTTCAGAATTATAACGTGAATTATTCTCCTGCACATCCCAGCCATTAGTTCTTCTGTCATTTGCTCTCTTAAGATTATTTTGCTTGCTATGAATTCCACACCCGTTATTAATATCTTTTAATGCTCTCCTATTGCCCATTGAATAGCTAATACTTCTATTACCTAAACTGTTTTTTTTTGATGTTATCATTTCTTCTCTAAAGCACTTTGACATATTATTTCTCTTGAACCGCAGTTTTTACAGTAAACAATATGTTTTGCAATCTTCCTGCTCTCAGCAATTTGTGAAATAGCTCAGAAACTTTATTTTTAGTTTACAACATTGACAAGACATGTATGACAGACATGTGTCTTGTCAATGTAACTTTTGTAGTAATAATTAATAATATCAGTGAATATATTTATGAAATTCAATTGGTAATCTTTTACTTTGTTCCCCACCAAAACAGAAAAGAAAGTGGTGGGTTACAAAGTAAAATAGGCGCACCCATATCTTTGTTAGCACCATACATCAACTTATAAATGAATACGATTTTCTGGTATGCAAGAAAAAAAATAATATCTTACAATTTCTTCTAGATATAGGCTTTTTGCTTTTTCTCTTAATCGCCTATAAAAAGGCCGAAAAGTTTTTTTTTTTTTTTTATGAAAGTTGAAAGATCTAATCTTGGGAAAAAGTTTTATTTTAAAAGTCAAACAGAGTTAGCTCTGATATTAAAGGAAGGGGTGGTTTCCTCTCTGAAAAAACAACCCCTTATTGAAATTAAACTGATAAAAATATATCTTTCTTATTAGCATGAGGATGTAAAAAATTTACTTTTTTAATTAATCAACTTTTTTATTATTTTTTTATTGTATACTTTGAAAGTTTTTTTGTTCTTATATCGATAGTAATAATTTCAAACTTTGAAACATTGTAATAGATTTTAAATTTGAGTTGGGAAACTTCATGATCAGTTTGCTAAAGGTATTCATAATTAATTTACTGATGATGTTTATTATCTTATCACTTATGAAATTTGTCATCAAGATTGTTCAATAATAGTCTAATGAGGTTTATTATAGATTCTAGGTCTTCCGATGATGACCGCATCTTGTTTGATGGTGTTTCCGACGTTTCGCCACCTATGCTGGTCACGAAACGTTGGAAAAACTAGTGGAAGACCTAAAAATCCATAATGTCATCAACCACGGAAGCCTACACATTATTATAGGTTATTATCAGTTAACTGATAATAACTAATGAATGAGGGATAAAATAATTATTGGATCATCAGTTACCTTCAATGAATTTATAATGATGATGACGTTAGGCTCTGAGTTAAGAGTTATTGTTCACTAATGGGATTCATCATCAACTTTACTAATGAAGTCATTGGATCCTCAGTTAGTAGTTTGAGTAAACTTCTGCTTATATAGTCTATCTTATCTGCTCTATAGTCTATCCCTTCTCGATCATTGATTATATATCTCATTCAAAAGTCCCTCGTTACTAGTAGTGGATATTTGGCGACAATCTACATACGACAGAACTTCGTATTTACATCCCTTGGAAGGGACATGTCGGGCTATTCAATAACCCTTGTCATCCTATTATATATCTGTAGTTTTAAAACGGGTGACGTATTGACCTCCACTGAATGAAGATAAGTTTTTAAATTATCAAGACTAGATCAGGAATTAATAATAATTTCCATAATGAATACTCAGAAAGTAAAATTATGTACCAGATATGTTAATTAAATCTCAATTTGAATCGAAAATAATGATGCAAGATTAAATTAAAATCAGCACCACGTGAATAAAAGCGATAAGATAAACTTATCTTGAATAAATGCATTTTTTTAATAAAATAAATAGTTAAGGTTATACTGTANTATGTCAAGATAAAGATAATCAATGATAACTTTTTTCAACATGGACTTATGATTATAGTTATAAATGGATTAAATGGATTAAATGGATCCTCAATTTAACACAAAATATGGTATAAACATTTTTTTTTTTTGATAGTAGAATAATAGTTTTCAAGAGCTTTGTTTTTTTTTTTTATAAATCTTTTTTTTTTTTTTTTTTTTTTTTTTTTAATTAATGTAATTTTTGGTTACTAAGCAGTGCTACAGTGACTGCTTACGTGGTACAGTTTATAATAAAAAACTGTGAGGTGTCGATACATTGTGGTGTCATTATCAACACTGTGTTGTATTGGCACATTGTTTTAAAAAATGTGGTTTTTGGCTATTGAGCAGTCCTACGCGGCGGTGACTTGCCTGCGTGGTACAGTTTAACATATCAATTGTGGTTCATTATCAACACTGTGATTTGTAACGGCACATTGTGGTGTTATCAACAACATGGTGAGTGTCACCAAACACTGTGTGGTATCCACACAAAGTGCAGTAAAGTATGCTCTAACTTACTTGAGTTGCTTCACTTTTTAGGTAAGTTAATGAGAAATTTCATTACGATAAAACACTTCTTTACCATATTCAGTTCTTCTTTCTAGTGTACCTCATACTCTTTGCTACCAAAGAAAACACGCTTCTCTCATTAGAAATTTTATAAAGAAAAAAAAACAAAAAAAAAAACACCTGTACGCCATCCAAGAGTATTACCGAACAAACCAAATTTTTTAAGAACTATATAGTAAATCCAATTTAACGCAGGCCGCACTTTATAGTTTTGTCATACAACACAATTACTTTACTTGTACACATATAAGTTTAAGCCCTTGGTTAAAATAAGAGTGTAGCCACTTCACGTATGAACTTGCCTACGTGTCTATGCAGATTTTTACATATCTATATGTATAAAATCCAAATACCACTGACTGACTGACTCACTCACTGACACATCACGATATCTCTGAAACCACTGGACTTTTGATTATGAAATTTTGTAAGTGTGTTCCTCTTACCTTGTAGGTGCTCGCTAAGAAATATTTTCAAAATCCGCCATCTTGATTCAATCATGAATTTTCAAAATTTAAATTTTGGTACTAAGGGGTACGGGGTGAAAGTAATGATTACGGGGTCAAAGTAATGAATACCCTTCATGATGCATATATCGTTAAAAAGTTGTTTAAGAGTACAGTAATTGTTGTTAAGCATAGTTTTGTCATATTATATTAGGGAGAGTGTAAATTTGGGATATTTGCAAATCATCGTATCAAAGAGGAGGGGGTATAAGTGGGAGGGATAGAATCTAGGTAATCGCGCATAGTAAAATTATTGAAATGTTCTTGATGGTAGTTTATAAACTTATCGAATTAAAATAACACTCTGTAGAGAAGCACGGGTATCCTATCCAGCTAGTATGATATAAAACGATTATTAGCTCTTTCTATTTCTCTGTGCTCTTTTTATTATAGTAGTACTTTTTAGTCATTTTGTATTGTCATATTTATTTTGACTTAATTCTCTGGTATATTTATAATATAACTAATTTTAAGTATACATTATAACTAATTTTTAAAATAATTATTACTATTTAATTGTTTTTTTTTTTTTATAAAGCTTTGTTTTTTTTTTTTTATAAAGCTTTTTTTTTTTTTTTTTGTTTTTTTTTCAAACGAATTAAATATTGTATAAAAGCGATGATAATTCTAGAAATGCAGTTTACTTTAATAACGCCATCAGCCTAAATTAATAATGAATTCTGGGTGGAATCGTGATAATTTTTTACTCTTAGTAAGAGGGGCTTGGTAGTGAAAATATTTTGACTGGAGAGTGGTTGAATTTTTAATTAAGTCTCTATCCGGCGTGAGATTGCCAAGACCTGTAGCTCTACGGTCCTTAATTCCGCTACCGGAATCCGAAATCCTGCTCTAGGACCTGTCAACATTGCTTGTTAAATCCTGGTAGTAATCTCTAGAGCGTTTTTGTTCGTTTTTTCTAAAACCTTGTACTTGTTTCTGTTTTTTTTATCTTGCTGTCAGAAGGATTTTCAACTTTCTTCACTTGTTTTACATTTTTAATTACGTTTTGTGACTGGAAGAATTAATTATTCTTTATTATTCTACTCAGATTTATTAAAAATATTATAATCAAGTATCTTTACCCAAATGCAGCTATATACATTTTCAAAATAAGTATTTAAATAATAAATACTTATTTATTTACTTAATAAAGTAAATAAATAAGTATATTGTATTATATTATATTGGTATAGATGTAAAAAATACGAAGGTAACAAAACACCATCAAATTAAATTAAAAATAATGTGCCTATGAAGCAAACAAACTAAATGAATGCATGGTTGTGATCAACGTAAGACCTTCTGCGCTAATTTTGGCGCACCATCCAAATGCCAATGCCAATACTGCTGGGCTATTAATTTTTCAAATATGGTGGTTCAAAAAAATGTAAACTGGCACACTCACATGAGACCAAAAATGTTCAATTCAATAAATAAACGCATTCAATATAGGATATTTTGATTTAGAGACGTAAAAAACACAATACCTTTTTTTATAAGTGAAGTAACTTTTAATTAATTTATTAGATATGAACGTGCAAACAAATTTATTTATTTATTTTTTTTAAACTGATAATGTCGAAAGCTAAAAAGGTTGTTCAAAGCTGGCTATATTGTTAAAAAATGAATGATTGAGTGATTACTCAATCATACTAGTAAAGTAGTCCTTCAAGTAAGCTTGAAAATGACCCAAAGATGGGTCCAAAAATTGCATTGTAAGGTAATATTTATTTGTTTTATTAATAATTTAATGTGAAATGATTTTAGGTTTTATAGTCACTAAATATTTCACTTGCTACTGGGTTAAGCGTGAATCATGCGGTAAAATTATTTATTTATTTATTCGAAAACCGGAAAGTGTAAAACTTTAAAGAAGAGAGTGTTTTTATTAGAGTCGTTAATGAGTTAAAAAGTTAAAAGGATGTTTACGTGTTTATACATGTTACTACTACTACATCGTGTTTATACGATTATTGGATAACTTAAATTAGAAAACTTAAAATATTTTTTCTTGTTCTTTAACAGCAGTATCTTTTAATGATAACTTTTTCTGCACTTTAGTTGTTTACTTTTCTTCCATTAAAGGATCTATAATTACTGAACATACTTATTAAGAATCCAAGTGAATCAGTGCATTCTTAAAGTTAATTACATTAATATAAATAGAGCAGTTTTAACTCTTTATAGTTGACTGAAAACTGACTTAAGAAACAAGAATATCGGAAAGTAGTCGTTTTGCTTTTTATGTCAAGATAAAGATAATCAATGATAACTTTTTTCAACATGGACTTATGATTATAGTTATAAATGGATTAAATGGATTAAATGGATCCTCAATTTAACACAAAATATGGTATAAACATTTTTTTTTTTTGATAGTAGAATAATAGTTTTCAAGAATGAACAATGCAAGAGGTAGATTTTACTCTACTAGGTTTGAAATTGGGAGGAGAAGTGGACTGTATTGAACCAGGTTTGGAATTTGAATGAAAATATAGGGTAGTAGGAAGGGTATAGGTAGTAGGAAGGGGGTTGGTTATAAAGAGTAGAAAGATAACAAGAGTAATAGGAGGGGATGGAAGTGACGGAGAGAGATGTGATAAGCACGATTTCAGCTGATAGTATTAAGATCAAAGAATTCATTGCTGCCCTCAGAGCACTTAGCTAGAAGTAGATCTATTCATTACTCTATGGTAGATTATTTTAGTATATACCTTACTCTTAATTTATTAGCTCAATTTTATTACAACCTTCCTACCTTCATTAAGGTCACATTATTTGCAACTTTACTTCATATGTAGGCTGGGTTATTTCGTACTCTCTTAGTCTTTGGTTAGTTCCTTCTGTTAGTAGCCTTTTCTCCTTTGGCCATTTTGGTGTTTCCATTTTCCATGTGGTGTTTGGTGTTTTATTAGATTCGTTCTCTTTGTATACATTTTATTGATTGGTACCATTTGTTTATAACTTCGGTTTCAGTTGGGTGTGATCTATAAATAACTTTCGTTTTTATGTAGGCTTGATTTTTCCTCAGCAACCTTCTCTTTCCATTCCAACAGCAGTTTTTAGGAGGAATTACTTTGGTCTACCCAATATTAAGGTTTGGTAGGAGACGATTATCATGCGTACGCCCACCTTGGACGTCGCTCTCTTTTTTACAGGAACAAAACTATTAGAAGCCAACATCATATTAAGGACTCAAACATTAATCTAACGCCATTTGATCTTTTAAAGAGGGAATTACTCTTGAAAATGAATCCATTCATTCAAAACAAGACGAATCGTCACCCAAATAAAGGAAAGGGATTATTTGCTTAGAATGATTTCAGAACAGTTTGCAACTGTTGAGGGGAAGAGATTGAAGGACTGGGCCCCAGGCTTGAATTGAATTCAAGGCCCAAGATTGAAGTGAATTATTTTCAACTGGGTTGATTTGATTTGGGATTTAGGATTTCGAGTTTGGAAAAAGGTTTTTTTCATTATGTCTTGCTTTAATTGGATTTAGTTTCCGTGCTTTGAACCTTAAATCTTCACCATTCTTTATATTCTTCCCCTCCCTCTCATCTGCCGGAGACTATTTCATTCACAATAATGAAAACAAATAATTCAATTAAATGAATCCCTATTTTTTTATTTTGAAAATAATTACCAGTGTGGTATTTCTTTCGTTTACTTTTATCGTTGGAGAAAACATATCTCAATAAGAGATCTTTATTAAGCTGAATTTTATTTCGTGGATTAGATTTTAGCCTGCCATTATTCATCTTTATTAAATTACCATATTTCGATGACTTGGTGAAGCTTATGGCAATGTGTTTTAAAAGAAAGATTACAGCAAAACTCATTATTAAAAAGATAAACTGTTTTATAAATATCAATTTTTATATTATTTATTAAGCAGCAGAACCACTACAAATATATTAATTGAACACTTTCAGCGTGGGTGCCCTTCTCATCTTTTTTTTAAACGTATCGTGTACTCATTATAACTATTATTGCAATTGTACTCATTATAACTATTATAAGATATTGTTAGCATTTTTTGTAGCAATTATCAAAGTTAAAATATTCGGGTAGAGAGTCCCTGGTACTATTAGATTTAATCTTCCACATTTTCTTCTTATATTTGGTGTTACTTGGACTTGAGGGCTTGAGTTACTTTAACGATATGCCTCCAATCGTTCCTGTTGGCCGCCAGGGCCCTTCCATCCTTCTCATTATGTCCAATTACGAACGACTGGCCAAAAATGTTTAGGCGACACATTTTGCTTTGTCTTTCGGGTGACACTGACACTACACTCTTTCGGGTGACAAGGTGGTTCTTGATAGATGAATGTGCAAAATATAATATTTTCCACGCCTTCACCAATAAGCAGAAATCACCCTATGTTTTGATGATATTGTCAGTACTGTATGTTGTTTTATAAATTTAGTATAAAAAAGAATGCCCTAATGATGTCAGATTAATAAACTGTTAAGAGCTCGCAGGAGTGAGTTGTGTTGACACCTTCCCTCCATAGATAGCGCTGCTTTTCACAAGTTTTTTTCAACCCCTTGTTTATTTTGGGAGGAGAAGGAACCGCCAACATTACCCCTCTCTTTATTTTGACATAACGTCGGCCATTGCATTATTCTAAAAATAAATTTAAAAAAAAAATCGGTTACGGGGTACCTCGGAACTTTTCCTCACTTCAGAGGCCACCAAAGTGGTCTCTCCTGCGGCTTCGCAGCAGCAGGAAGCAGCATAGGCTGATTTATAATCATTCTTAAAAAAAAAACCTTATTTTTAATACCTATATTTTATTTAATTATTTGAATTTGGCAGTATTTTGACAGATGTAAACAAACTTTGACGTCATCAAAATCATCGCACTAATAAAAT
>KZ652383.1:0-12532 GCA_001010745.2 Gerris buenoi | reverse complement strand
AAGGCGGACGCTGCGTGCCTGCAGCCTAGTATAGAGTATTAGAATTATTTTGTCTATTTATTATTAGTCCAGTCAAAATAGAGCAAAAATACCCTTAACCTCGGCAAATTGCAACACAAATTATTTCTTTTGCATTATACTCAAACAAGTGTGTATTTTAACATACTCAAAATCCCCATTAATCCCGGCCCGGGAAATCAATCAAAATCCAAGATGGTGGCAGAATTTTACCATTTTTGTCTATTTTGTTACTTTTATTGCCGTAAAATAAATTGTTTGCACTCAAAATGGGTATTTATAATGTACTGAAGCATGAAATTTAAATTACCTCAATATCCCCATTAATCCCGGCCCGGGAAATTAGTCAAAATCCAAGATGGCGGCTAAATTTGCTGAATGCCCTTTTTTTTCTCTATTTTGCCGCATTTATAGTCTTGAAAATGATAGTTTGCTCTCAAAATGGTTAATTATTGTGTACTGGAGCATGCCCTTTACATAAGCAAAAAATCTCCAATAACCCCGGCCCAGGAAATCAGTCAAAATCCAAGATGGCGGCTAATTTTTTTTTTTTTTTTTTTTTTTTTTTTTTTTTTTTTTTTTTTTTCAAACGAATTAAATATTGTATAAAAGCGATGATAATTCTAGAAATGCAGTTTACTTTAATAACGCCATCAGCCTAAATTAATAATGAATTCTGGGTGGAATCGTGATAATTTTTTACTCTTAGTAAGAGGGGCTTGGTAGTGAAAATATTTTGACTGGAGAGTGGTTGAATTTTTAATTAAGTCTCTATCCGGCGTGAGATTGCCAAGACCTGTAGCTCTACGGTCCTTAATTCCGCTACCGGAATCCGAAATCCTGCTCTAGGACCTGTCAACATTGCTTGTTAAATCCTGGTAGTAATCTCTAGAGCGTTTTTGTTCGTTTTTTCTAAAACCTTGTACTTGTTTCTGTTTTTTTTATCTTGCTGTCAGAAGGATTTTCAACTTTCTTCACTTGTTTTACATTTTTAATTACGTTTTGTGACTGGAAGAATTAATTATTCTTTATTATTCTACTCAGATTTATTAAAAATATTATAATCAAGTATCTTTACCCAAATGCAGCTATATACATTTTCAAAATAAGTATTTAAATAATAAATACTTATTTATTTACTTAATAAAGTAAATAAATAAGTATATTGTATTATATTATATTGGTATAGATGTAAAAAATACGAAGGTAACAAAACACCATCAAATTAAATTAAAAATAATGTGCCTATGANTTTTTTCTCTATTTTGCCGCATTTATAGTCTTGAAAATGATAGTTTGCTCTCAAAATGGTTAATTATTGTGTACTGGAGCATGCCCTTTACATAAGCAAAAAATCTCCAATAACCCCGGCCCAGGAAATCAGTCAAAATCCAAGATGGCGGCTAATTTTTTTTTTTTTTTTTTTCTTCTTCTTTCTTTTGCTATGTTTATTGCTGTAAAAAATATAGTTTCCTTTTAAAATGGGTAATTATTTTGTACTGGAGCATGCCCTTTACATAAGCACAAAATTCCCAATAATCCCGGCCTAGGAAATCAGTCAAAATCCGAGATGGCGGATGAATTTTGCCCTTTTTTTTCTCTTTTTTGCTATATTTATTGCCGTAAAAAGATAGATTGCTCTCAAAATAGGTATTAATTGTGTACTAAAGCACGTCTTTTACATCATCTCAAAATCCCTAATAATCCCGGTCCAGATAATCAGTTAAGATGGCAGCTGAATTTGCCATTTTTGTCGTCAATTTACAGGCATTTCTCATATAAATAAATGATTAAGTATTTAATCGCTCAAATTGTGTATCACATCAGATAAACTTTTATTACACACCAGACTTACATGAACAAAAAAAAAACTCTAATACTTGAGTATGTGACCTTTTACATTAAAAAAAAATTAAAAACAAAATGATTTGGCTTCCATTTTACAATTCTTCATGATCTTCATCTATACTTTCTATTTCTTCGTGTGGTATTGGCAGTGGACGGTTTTCCCAATTAGTTTTTTGGCACTGATACCACTGAAGTACCTTCAGTTTATGTATTTAATGTAGTACCTACATTAAAATACATTTTTTCGACAACTACATTTCATGGCATCTCAGCCGGTTTTGCAAGTAACATACAATAATAATGCGTAATATACATTCAGGTGTTAGTGGCGAATCCACTATTTTCGGTACATACATATTACCAATTACCTTGTATACCTATTCCATCCTCAGTCTGTGGGTTTCAAGTCTTCTTGCATTTGTTTCCGTATATGAATTTGTATTCATATACGGATGTATATGAATGTATTTCATATTGGAAAGCAATCCGTTTTCAAATGTGTTGGTAAAGATCGATATTTTCGTGAACTTGCACTACCATTCAGCTCAAATAAACTTAATCCTAGTCAGGCTGAATAAATTGGAAAGAGATAATGGTATGTCAATTTGGTGGAAATCCAGATGATACACTAAATACACGTTAGTACAAAAATATTTTGGATTAAGTATCAAAGGCAAAATGTTTCGTTAAGCCACAGAACCTTTCCCCAACGGAATCAGCTGTCAAGTACCATAGTCTTGCAGTCTGCAAATTCGTAAAAGGAAACAAATGCAAGAAAGCTTGAAACCTGCAGACTGAATTACCATGAAAAAGGCATGCTTCAGTACATAATAAGTACCTATTTTGAGAGCAAACTATCTTTTGTACGGCAAAAAAAGCAGCAAAATTGAAAAAAAGGGCAAAATTCAGCCGCCATCTTGGAATTTGACTGATTTCCTAGGCCGGGATTATTGGGGATTTTGAGGTAATGTAAAGGGCATGCTCCAGTACAAAATAATTACCCATTTTGAAAGCAAACTATCATTTTTACGTCAATAAATATAGCAAAAAAGAGAAAAAAAAGGGCAAAATTCAGCCGCCATCTTGAATTTTGACTGATTTCCTGGGCCGGGGTTATTGGGGATTTTGTGATTATGTAAAAGGCATGCTCCAGTACACAATAATTAACCATTTTGAGAGCAAACTATCATTTTCAAGACTATAAATGCGGCAAAATAGAGAAAAAAGGGCAAAATTCAGCAAAGTTATACATCAAATTAAAGGTCTTGAAGTGTAGAATAATAATATAAAAAAAGATTTTTTAAAAAAAAATGTATTTATTTTTTTTTTAAGAATTAAAAAAAGTATTAATTTAGGTGGTTTGAGAAGGTAGGAGGTGGTTAGCGGTGGATCAAGGTGGTTAGAGGTGGTTCAAAGTGGTTGGAGGTGGTTCAAAGTGGTTGGAGGTAGAATGAGGTGGGTTGAGGTGGTTCAAGGTGGTTCAAAGTAGTTGGAGGTGGTTAGATGATTTTTTTTTTTTTTTAAAAAAGAAAAAAGTTTAAAAAAAAAATATTGTTATAATTTAGGTGGTTCGATGTGATTTGAGGTGGTTAGAGGTGGTTCAAAGTGGTTGGAGGTGGTTTAAAGTGGTTGGAGGTGGATTGAGGTTTTTCGAGGTGGTTCAAAGTGGTTGGAGTTGGTTGGAGGTGGTTAGAGGTGGTTCAAAGTGGTTGGAGGTGGTTTAAAGTGGTTGGAGGGGGTTAGAGAAGTTCAAGGTGGTTAGAGGTGGTTCAAAGTGGTCGGAGGTGGTTTGAGGTCGTTCGAGGTGGTTATGTGGTCCAACTACTTTGAACCTCCTCTAACTCCCTCAGACCACTTAGAACCACCTCCAACCACTTTGAACCACCTTGAACCACCTCCAACTACCTCGAACCAGCTAAATTAATACAATTTTTTTAAACATTTTTTTTTGACCACCAATGTTTTTTTTGTACTCTATCCCTCCTGAGCTTGTTGAATTACTTATATTTTAATTCTCTAGAATAAAGCCAGAAAACAGTCACAAAACATTAAAAATTAATAGAACTACAATGAACATTATAAGCGAAAATCGCTTTTTTGAGTGAAAAAATGAGATTGAAAACCCCCAAAACACAATTTTCCGAACGTTAGGTGCATTTCCCGGGAATACTGTACTTATATTATTAGGAGAAATGTTGACTCCAGGTTTGGATTAATCGACCTCATAAACATAAAGTTCAGATAAAATTTTCTTAGTGCCCGAAAATTCGTTAACTTTTGCTGAACAGTTTATTTGTGCTGCAATAACTAGTAGTCTAGGACCTAGGAGATAGCGAGCAAAAAAATGTTTGACTAACATCAAGCTAGAAATTTGTATACAAGACAATCTTTTAGCGCTTTTTAAGAATGTGTGGTCGGCTAAGTTCGTCTACGGGACATAGATTGGCAGTAAACGTTTGAAAAAAAAACAAAAAAAAAACTGGTAGAGAGCGGCCATGTCTTACTAATTATGATGGACAATGTGATTTTTATGATCCTGAGTACAGAATTAGTTAGTATAAGACCAAAAATCAAGATTATGTTAGTTTGTCCTTTGACAGGAGTTCCCGTAATTTTTAGGGTCCGTAGGCAATAGGCAAAAGCCTACGACCCTTATATTTTCGCGTGTGTGTCTGTCTGTCCGTCCGTCCGTCTCATGCTCTCACGGCTACACCTTTCGTCCGATGACTTTGAAATTTGGTATGTATGTGTCTTGTACCTACCCACACATGTTAAAAATATAGCGACTAAAAAAAAATATTTTTAAAAAAATTTAGTGTAAAAAAATTTTTAAAGGGTTAAATTTTTTTGACATCGTGAGGGGTATCATATTAAAATTAAAGGGTACGTCGAGCTGATTACAAAAATATACAATTCTTTGGTTATCACTTTGATAGGGCAAGCGCAAATTTTAGTAATGTTTGAATAACTAACCTATTAAGTGTGAAAATGACATCAACTTGATTTTCGGTCTACTAACTAATTCTGTACTCAGAACCATGAAAATAAAATTTTCCACTATAATTGGTGAGACATGGCCGCTCTCTGCCGGTTTTTTTCAAACGACTATTGCCAAGCTATGTCCCGCAGACGAACTTAGCTGACCACATATTCTTAAAAGGCAGCAAAATATTTACTCATTCACAAGATTCTAGCTTGATGTTAGTCAGACACTTTTTTGCACGCTATATCCTAGGACTATAGATTATTATGTAAAGTAGGGAATTTATTTTCAAACGACAACAGCACCCCCTAATAAATTTGGTTTTAAACTGATAATCAACCATACAACTTTTAATTTTTTCGTAGTAAATATTAAAAAAAGCTTGTTTGTTACAAAACAAAATCTCAGTTTAAATGTGCAAATAGCATGGATTTCAAAGGAATCTCACTTCTTTTATAATTAAAGTAAAAAATTGGAGGTTTTATTAAGTGTAATTCTACTCTTAATAAAACCGTCCAGCTAAAAGTTTTATATTTTACTCGTCTGCTAATTTTTTTTGTTAAGCAAGTTTTAGACAAGTGCTCAATAAGCGTATATAAATCTACAGGGTATAATTAATATACACCAAAGTGGATTTAATTTTTTCATTACCTGTTTCTATTGAAATGAAAAATTATATTTGCTGTACCTAATTCATTTAAAAATACGTTCAATTAACTTTGTATTGATAATTATTTTAACAATTTGTACAAACTGGTTCAGACATACGTACTCTGATAGGATATTGTCTCAGCTTTAATTTATATTTTAAACCATTTTTTTATAAGAAAAAAGAAAGAGTATATTAATTATGATCGTAGCACAAGAAATAAAACAAACTCTCAAGTGTCGAACATCTATGTTACAGCGACATGCTGCTGCAAGAGCACCTGTAATCTTTAATAAGTTACCAGATCATATTAAAACTAACTTATATTTCAAACATTATAAACAGAATATAATACATTGGATAAAACATTCACTTTCAAATAATAACTCATATTTATTACAGTATGTACAAACTATGACAAAATAATATTTAATAACTATTATTTCCCAAATGTTTAAATTCTTTTAAATTCAGTTTATATAACTACTTAAAATGAAAAGATGTAGTAACGATTAATTAAAATTAAATTTTGTTATGTACTAATTTATAAATATCTATTAATTGTAAATAAATAACTTATAAATAAAAATATTAAGAAAGGCAAATAAAAAATATGTATTAAAAAAAAAAAATAAAAAAAATTGTGCCGCGCTCAAGCAAATCGCTTTTGCGGCTAAACGAAGTCATGTTTTAAAAATTAATAAAACAATCATGTAATTATTGTAATTATTTCTCTTATGTACAGCTTATTTAAATAATTTATTATTATTATTATTATTATAAAATGATGATAATGTTTTCGTTTCGTTACCTTCGTTAAACTCGGAAGCAAACATAATGAGATTATAAATACAACATATCAAATTAATTATTTTTAAGTTGTAGTTTTCAATTCTTGAGTAGTGACATCTAAAAGGAATTAATCGCCCAACTATCGCGGCATTCCTTTTTTGGATCATTTTCAAGCTGTGTATGTGGAAAAAGGGTAGCCGCTAACCAAAAATTAACCCACCGAAGAACATTTTCTTCTTAAACTTTTTTTATTAACTAGCATTCAATCCTTCCGCTCATCTTGTATTTTTCTGTATGATTTAATCTTCTTTTTTTCTTTTTTTTTCAAGATTATATTTAAAATAACTTTTTTATTTTGAATTGTTTTCATTATAAGTATATTTGAAATTGTTTTTATTTCATTTGTCAAAATAAAAGGGTGAAAAACATCGGTGGGTGTGGCTTAAATTGGAAAATCAACAAATCATAATTTAATAAATTGTATTTTTTAAAAAATCCGCTAGGGTCAGCACTTTCCAAATAATAAATATAAAAAAAAAGTTCCCATAAGATTACGCCTCACCAGCTTAATATTTTTTGACCAAAATTAACACAATTACTCTTTGTAAAAATATAAATTTCCGCCTGTTTTTAAAATTTTGAAATTTAAAAATTTTTTTTCTCTCACATTTTATTTTTTATCAAAAAAACTAAAGGCGATAAGAAAAAAGCGAAAACAAACAACCCTCTGGCTTTTCCTAAACTATACGCATACAAATTTTCAAGTCTCTAGGTTTAATATTAGAGGCGTGATTTTATGGCGCGTGTGTCGACCCCCGTTCCCATGCAGCCTTAATATTACTTTTGTTTTATTTATTTTTGATTGTATTTGTTGCTTTCAGGTGTTTTGTTCAGAGCTACCTGTGTTTATGCGAGAGCATCAGAACGGGATGTATCGAACCGATGTTTACTTCCTTTGTAAGACTCTGGCTGAAGTACCCATCTTCCTCTTCATACCTATTATGTTCACGGTCGTTATGTACTACATGGTCGGATTAAATCCAGATCCTACTAGATTCATTGCTGCTGGAGCTATTTTCACCCTTATCAGCAACGTGGCGACATCCTTCGGTAATTAGATAATTCAAGTAGAACATGGGGGGTTAAACTAAGAAAAAATACCCTTCAACCTGCGCAAAATTGCTTCACGAGCGATTCCAGTGGTATTCAACTAAACTAACCCTGCTTTGTAACATCTAAAATCAGACAAAATCCAATCATGGGAAAGCACCTAAAAATCAAATTCAAAATGGCATCTGTTTATATTAAGGGTAATGAAAGCCCAGCCATCCAATAAATGTTAGTTTATATAATTCAAACAATGTAGAAAAATAAATTTTGAGTTTGGTTAATTTATTTTTCTTATAGTTATAGGCTAGTCAAAACAATACATTAGATTACATTACATTCTTTATTAGTTAAAATTGTTTCTTTTGATTTCCAAACATTGATCTGGTAGTATGCACGAAAGCTATTTTTACCTAATGCCCAATAAATTGATAAAAAAATGTGGTTTACATTAATAAGTTACATGTTATTGATAAAAAAAAAATTACAATGTATCTCTTTTTGTTCTTTTTACGATTGCAGAACTGTTTTGTCTACAGTGTTCATTTTGTGCTTGCATAAGAGCCAATTAAATTTACAACAATTTCTTTTCTTATGACTTCTCTTAGGGGAGAGTTATTTGGCCGATATTCGGCCTGAAACAAGAGCAATACTAAAAATTTCATTTTTTTTGAAAATTATTGTAATCTATGAAGTGTCATATCTCGGTAAATTTCAGACGTACCGAGTTGCCAATGGTCTTTAAAGAAAGGCAATTATATTTACTTCAACTTCATTCCCTATAACTTTTCTCATGGGTTAACAGTTATACGCCGATATTCGCCTCAAAACAAGATCAATACTTTTTTTTGGAAAATAAAATCCACTTTTTGAAGTGCCATATCTCAGAACCTATTGGTCTCATAGAGCTCCGGTTGAGCTTATGCTGTTGGAAATTTACTGTACTTTTAAAATTGACATAACGACTAATACCGCACAACCCATAGTGTGCGAGCTATATGGGAAAAACTGAAATAAGTTCGATTTTTTTTAATTTTTTCACGTTTTACGCAGCAAGCATAGGTTTCTCGAAGCTGCAAACTTAGGATCACACTACCCTAACTGGTCTGAACAACATATAAAATAATCAGACCTGCATCACGCTTTGCGAATTTGAGGTCAGGTCAAATCGTATTTTCCCTAGACTAATAAGCATAATAGGTTTATGCATTTTCATTGGGCAACAACTAGATAAAACTAAATGATATATATAAAGGTCCGGTTTAGTTTAGGAGGAATAGTAGCTATTAACTAGTTTTAGCCCCAAAATAGCTGAATCTTGATTAAGAGGCACTAACTAATTATCCCTTTATTATACAAAGTAATTCAAAACTAAATTATATTCTACAGTAATGCTGTTATCATTATTTAATTAGAAAAGTTTTCACATAGGAAAATATACATCTTTTTAACACATGAGTTTGTTCATGACATGACACTCTCAAATCATTAAGAAAATTGACAAAAATAACACAATTATCTCCATTTAAATAAAATAAAATTCTGTTTGTTCCAGGTTACTTCATATCATGTATTAGTTCAAGTATATCAGTGGCTTTATCAATTGGACCACCAATCATCATTCCTTTCTTGCTGTTTGGAGGTTTCTTCTTAAACTCTGGGTGAGAATATTTTTTTTATAAAGAGTGCTTACATCTTTATGAAAGAAAGACAATAATTTTTCGCACAATAAAAAAGGACTGATAAGAAATGAAATATTCGTTTTATTTCGAGTTTTTATGGAAATATTAATCTTAACAAATGCTACACAGATTCTGTAGAAACTACCGTCACTTCATTACCATTTTCATTGGATCAACATAGCTATAACAGCTAACCCTGTGACAATTGCTTATTTTATAAGTGGGTTTTCATGACACTTTATGAACCATAAAAACAAATATTTAAGTGGGGAGTGCATGAAATTGTTCTTTAGCACGGTTTCAGTGCTTAAACTTTATTGGCTGTCGTTTTCATGTATTATTGTTATCTCCTTTTTATCCGTATGCTCTTCTGTGAAGCTTTTAGAGCATTTTTTGATAAGCACTCTAGATATACTAAACCCTATTCCATATATTATAAAGAAAACCGTATTATATTTCTGAATGTGGGAGTTACAAAGGACACATGTTTACCTCTATATGATTTTTCTAAAATATGATTTTATATATAAATACTATTCATAGGTAAGTAAAAAACATATAGGGAGAGACAAGAATTTTAAATATTTGATTTTTGAGTCTATTGATGGAGTAAGCAAACATTTGTGTTTGCAAAAAAATATGTTTAGTTTTGTCCGATAGTATTTATTACATTATTCCAGATATTTCCTGTCTCTTGGTTCTGGAAAGGGTTTTTCCCAAACTATCCCTAATCTTTTTTTAACTTTTATTGCACTTGGAAAACCACTAATACCTTGGTTACTTATTAAGAATGTTGCGGATAGTTATGATATACCACAGGGAAATAATGTACTTATCATGCAATAAAACACAAAACACAGGCTACATTATAATATTATATACAAGTATGCGTCTATCAAGAATCTAACATTGATTAATAATGTATTAGTTGTAGTAGTTAGATACAAATGAGTTGAGCACGAGAAAAGACGATTGGATCACAAGGGTATTTGGCTAGAGTAAATTAAGAGCTTTTTTGGAATGAAATATTAAAATAAAGGTTAAGTTAAATTTGTATTACCGGAATCTAAGGGAATTACGATAATCTAGAAGATTTAAAGATTAGGATTTTTCAAATAATATTTAATTTTCTTGTCAGTCAGCTGAAAAATGAATCAAGCCTATTGATAATAAGCTGCTTTTAACAACAGCAGGTATTACCTAAGGCCTCGGATAAGGATATAACATCCAGCTCTTGACCTTCTCCTACGTTATTTCTTTCATTAGATCAATAGGAACCACCCTGAGGATTCCTCCAGCAAAAAAGGTGAAACGTCGAAAACATCATCCACTATGGTCACCATTGGAAGACCTAGAACTTCATTTTTTGCTTGTCAATCTTATTGACAATTTAAGTGCATTAGTAGTTTTGCTCCTGAGCTTACCGAAGGTGATGTTAGCTATGTGATTGTTGTCAAGAACGAAAATTTGTTGTCTCCGCTTTGAAAAATGCCAAGATAGAAATCCATTTCAGACATCAGGGACCATTTTTGGCCCCGTGTTTGTCTGCTGTTTAATTTATGCGAACCAACATTTCTTGAAAATTTCTCGTTCGGTTTTAATACAATTTGGAAATACTTAGCCCATTATTGGTCCCATATAAGTTTTAACCTTCTCCGCCCATTTTTTTCTCTTTCACATGGGCACAAACTTACATTTATTTACAGCTACCTCTTCAAAAGTAAATTTGTATGGTTTGTCAAAATTAGCCTGTATGTAGATAGCCCCAGATTAAATTAAACTACCAGCACACATTAGTTCCCTATAGTTGATTTTATTATTTATTGATGAATGTCAAATTAAATGTGCATTATTGTACCTAAATAACCAAATTCTCATAATAAAAAGGCTAATGAAGAAAGTAGTCAATATGGAAAGAATGAACCTGCCCTACTTAAATTTCAAAAGGCCCCCTTTTTCCAAACGTTGGTTATTATACATGTGATGGATTATGTATTATTGAGTTAATGATAAATTTAAATAATGATATAACAGTTCTACACGCATGAACACATTTAAATAATGGTTTCTAGAATTATTAATGTTTCCCCCTCTTAATTTACTTCAACCGAATCACAGATTGCTATAGAGGTAGGTGAATAGAATTTTCTGTTTACTTTGGGTATAGCAGAGGTCCGAGCCGATGGAAACGGGACTTAAGTCAATATTGACGGAGCTTGTGGAATCTGGTAAAGCGAAACCAATTCGTAGCTCCATCAGGAATTGACTTAGCGTGAAAAGCTCAAGGTGCAAGAGGGTCTTACGGTCTTCTAGGTCCCGTCCCTTTACTATCGACCGAGAGGCTATCCTGGCTGCATAAAATAACTTATTTTAGGACAGCCTACTTTACATATTATAATGCAACCAAATATTCTAGGTATCTTCTCCTTACTTGTGTCTTGAGATTTTCTAGCTTGTATAGTTTCTTCAGAATGTACAAACTATTACTTTTACAGTATTTCTTTTTTGAAAAAAGGAAACAATGAAGTATATTTGACAATAATGAACAATATTGATAGTCTTAGACTGCTTTGAACCAAAAAATGTTAACAGTGTTAGATAAGCTATGTCAAAATGTTTTGGTTTTTACACGAATAAAATTATCGATTTAGAACTATTTAATGTGTCATCTATGTGTATATTATATATCATAATACAGGGTGGGCCAAAAAAAACCGCACTTTTTTGAACACTTATAGCTCAGCTTCTGTTGTAGATAGAGATATGGGGTTTTCGGGGTCTGAAAACTACCTTCTTCTACTTTAAATTTTATATCTTTAACTTAAAAAACGATTGGGTGAAAGCTATGAAATAAAAAAAGTGAAAGCTAAAAAAGGTTTGAAATAGGGTCTTTAAAAAAGTCGTTGTCCGGGTAATTATCTTGTCTGGTATTTTAGTTTTGATAGAAAAAAATACCATATGGTGGAAGGGGGGGGGGGGTTCTTTGTAGGTAAGTGGGAGTCCCTCCGTGTTATAACAAACATTGAAGATGGGTTAAGCACAATTTTTCCTGAAATTAAAGATCAAAAATGTTTAATTACACGTTTATGCAAGATGCTACCCTGTGCCATCGTTCCTTGCCAAAAAATCCAATACTTGCTAGGGAATTGTCCAGACTTCAGGCTTATAAAATTGTGCTTAACACATCTTCAATGTTGTTGGGGAAATTTTATTTCTCCATCAATGTTTATGTTTTGACAGAATGTCAAACTCTTCTTATAGTTGACTTTTGACAGCCCCGTACACGCCGCAGCAAAACGGTCTCGCCGAGCGAAAAAATAGGACTTTACTCGAACGAGCGAGGTGTATGCTTATCGAAGCTAAGCTCCCTGATGTATTCTGGGCCGAAGCCGTAAGTACCTCTAATTATTTATTAAATCGCTCGCCGTGCAAACATCTAAATGGAGGAATACC
>KZ652382.1:157557-192951 GCA_001010745.2 Gerris buenoi | reverse complement strand
GTGTGAACAGGTCGTGGAGGGGATCGAGATATCAGGTTATTTTACTCTTTTCCACTTTTCAAGTTCTTTACTTTCGTGAGCTTCCGTTTCTTATTTTAAACTGCAGAAACGTTATTAAACAAAAGTTAAAACTATAAAGAACCTGTAAAAACTTTTAATAACTTGTAAATACAAAAGTAAAAATACGCGGACTTATTAGGTAACAAGAAAGAAGGTTTTACTCGTGACAACACCGTTATGAAATATTGAAAACAAATATTTCGATGACCTGTATTTTTAGTTGTAAGAACGCGGATTGTTTTTAAAACGAATTGGATCCGAAACTCTTTCAAAACGATGTGTAAACGTATTATATATAATTTAGGTGACAAACTGGGGTTTTTGAGGGTCTGCAGCCTAAAATACATACAAGCTACCTAAGTCATTTTTTAATATCTTTGAAGGCCGACTTTGAAAAATTATTGGGGGGCCCACGGAGGACTATGAAACTCTCCCCATGAAAGGGGGGGTCCGGGTCCTCCCCTAGAAAATTTTGATAAACTAGGTTGCAAAAACAGCTACATTTGAGGCTTTCTGGTGAGTTTTTATAGCAATTTTAAAGAAAATTTCATACAAATAGGTACTAACGATTTTTTTTGCTTTTCAAATAAAATACCAAACTTTTCTTTGCATTAAAATATTTTTTGCCCATTACAGAGGAAAATTTAAAAAAAATAAAATTATTACTTATCGCTTCAATTAAACTTTGTAGTAACAAAGTTTTGTCATTTTTTTATAATAACACTGAAAAATGTTATATATCTAAATACATATATCAAATTAAAGTTTTGTCTGTACACTGGTGAGAATAGAAAATTGTTTGGATACTTTTTAATTTTATACATTCCAAAAACCGAATCCGGCCCTAAATATTTCCGTATGTATTTGATTGTGTATGTGTGTCTGCCGTTCGGTCTGCCAGTTCAACTTTAAAGGAACAAAACTGGCTAACCGAAATTTATTCATTTTTTTCCAGAGGTGGGCGCAAAAATCTTGAGCATCTAGTAAGCTTTGTTTCATCTAATAATCGAGTAGAACCAAAGTTATTAAAAATTTTAGAAAAAAAAATGTTTAAAANCTTATTTTTTCTATGGCCCAGCAGACCGCACATTTTGCATATTTTTTACCAACGAAACCCTAAAAAAAGGTGTTCAGCATGGCTCAAAAAGTTAAAAAAATATCAATAATGAATTTTTTTTAAGGATGGATTTGGATTCTATGGCTAAAAATAAAAATTGTCTGTCTCCAGAACTATTTTTCTAAATCCATTAGTTTAGCTTTAAAATGGATTAAAGTTTCAATTTTAACACGTTCAGGGCTGTCCAGACGGCCGGCCAACTAATGCTCAGAGCAAAAAATTTTCAAGAGATAGATTCTTATTTTTATGCATAAAATCCAAATCCAGTCTTAAAAATTTGGCTTCCTATTCACTTTTTTTTTAAATGGCACTCTTATGGCGACAGTTAAAACTAATTTTACCTTCATTGAACTAAAGTACAACACCGTATGTAAATAAATAAATGAAAGACTTAGGAAGGCTCAAATGTTTCGAATAAATTTAAATTTGGACTAATTTTAATTTATTTCACACATTAACATCCATTTACTAATATTATCGTTTCAAATTAAAAAGGTGATTTCAACGAGTTATATATGTAATAAATATATTAATTAAATAATATTCAATGCATAAAACAAAAATAAGCAGCGGGCAAAAGCAAGATCGACAAATAATGCGAAATATCTTTTTCGCTCTCTGATTTTGATGTCAAATATATCAGTTCGTTTTCAACCAAGTTTAAGGGATAACATAACAATGGAAAAAAATATCTTTAAAAAAAAAATCTCCAACACCGGCCCATAATCTCTTTGTTATTATATTTTAAATTGATTAAAAGTTTGTACTTTTTCCAATTTAAATTTCTTTTTAACTATCTTATTGTAGAAAAAGAAGACGATATTTTTTTTCGTAGTTAAAAACTTTTTCACTTTTTTTTTCATTTTTAAATAAAACAAACTTTTAAGCATTTCGTTGCTTAAAAAAAAGTGAAGATTGTTATCCAGGAGTTGTTCATTAGCTCAAACTCTAAGTCGGCCATTAATGTTCCACCCAATTTTTTCTCTTTTTTCCCCCTTACTTTAGAACCTTTTTCTTTTTCCGCTCTGAGGAGTAGTAAACTTAGGAGGCCACTTTTACCTCGCTTTCTACTCCCCCTTCCCTTACCTAATACTGGATAATGTCCGCTCAGCTTGTTTGAAAAGACTTGTTAGAAAATGCCTGTTGGACCGTGTAATAGTCAAGTAAGGGGAATAAAAAAAAGGGCGAGGTTTTTTTCCATTCAGTTGTGTTCTTAAACTTAGCGTTCCATTCAACGGTTCTTGTGTACCTAAATTCACCGCTTTCATTCAACGCTTACGGAACAGTTTAAGGATTGGGGAGACCCTATTGTGTTTGAAAAACGTTAATTTTTTAGAACGAAACGCGTTTTTTCCTTCCATTTTTTTAACACCATTTTCTCCCCCACTTTTTTTTGTCGGTGTGGGTGGGGCCAGGTTTCTCTCTTTTCAATTCCCTTCTTGAACCTGAATAATCGTTTAAAATTAAAAAGAGAAGAAATAATTCTTTGGAATCCATTAGAGATACAATTTTGTTCTACAAAATTATATAACAGCTATGACTTATTAGAGCACAAAATTACTCGTGTATAAAAGGTAAATATTTAACAAAAAGTTAATCCTATGTTTTAATAGGAAATCGTCCTACAAAATTGTAATTCATGTTATAAACTAAACTTTTAACATATTTTTAATTAAAAGTTCATAGTAGTTTTTAAGTTAGTCACTTCAGACTTAGACCTCTTCAATAAAGTATCGAGATTAAGAAGTGTAGGTACAACACTTAGCCGTAGCTTAACACGTAGCCGGTGTAGGAGTTATCAAGTCCAGAAATAATCTTTTTAACCCTTTCTTGTCTCTACCACTAAAGATGACCACTTCTATGGTTCTATGATAGCCGGAGTTGCACAATAAACTTACTTTTAATGAAAATATTTCTTTGTTTATTCTAAAACCAATGCAATACCATTTGATGTAGTTGATATTTATATAAATATGATTAAGAATAATATTAGCTTTAACTTTAAAAAAGCTTCAACGTAAAAAATATAAAAGCTGCAATATAATATAGTAGTAATAATACTTACATCTTATGTTATACCTATTGTAATGTAATGTGTATCTATGATATTATATCTGTTAATGTTATGTCTTTGGTAAAATTCAGCCTGTAAGTGGATATTATATTACAACTTTTAAAATATTCATGTATTATCACTGAATAATTAATATTATCGTTTTTTTCTAGTCGTTCGCTCAATTATACGGACATAACTAAAATAACTGATCATATATCAAATCATATAATGAGTTCCCTATAAAATGGTACTTATCGTAACAAAAATTAAAACTACATGACTTTTTGTAAGGCCCAGCCCTTCATTGTGACTAATTTGACTGGAAAATAAATAAAGATAAGAAATGTTACCTCCAAGTTGAAGTTGTGCGGATGCTTGAGCTGTATCACCACTGGCTCTTCTCGCTATACACTGGTACATCCCCTGATCCTCTCTACTTACACCACTGATTACTAACACTTCTCCATTACTCCTTCCCGGCAGCACACGTCCATCTTTGTACCTGCACACATCAAAAGTTCTTATTGATGAACAATTAAATTATTGAAGAAATAATAAGGAACCATATTTTAAATGTACATACTTTTTGGGGGCTGAAACAAATCAGACACCCAAATTATTTTACAAAATAATGGAAATCGTATTGTTGAATATCTTCAACTAAGGCTTACCACGTGATGAGGTGAGGAGCAGCAAAGTGAGATACAGTGCATCTGAATTCAGCAGTACCTCCTACAGGAGCAGTGAGAAGTTGCGGCGATAATTCTAAAACAAGTGGCTGCGCTACCATAAGACGTATCTCAGCCGAGGTCTGGCCGGCTACATTAGAAGCTGAACAGCGATAGGTACCGGAATCCTCTTCTGTAACTGCTTCTATGGCCAACACAGGACCCATGATTCTAGTTCGAGGTCCTCCTATCACACTAGTGGGCTCATAACCACCATTTGAACGATACCACCTGCAAAATGAAAAGAATAAGCTGACTATAATACAAATAATTTATAAAACTAGTGTTTTTGTAAAGGTAATAGTAGGTTAAACTTCTTAGCTTGTATTTTAAAAAAAATGCTATCATTCAAGTTAATTATTTTCTACTTTTATCTTGACAATAAATATACCCTTCAAATTAAATAATTTAACAAATATATTAATCCTTATACAAATTCTAAACATTTTATATAATCGTGATTAATACAATTTTAATTAATTAGTCAAATATAAATGAACTATTCCTATACAATCATATTTATTTATCTTTAACTAGAAAAGATGAAAAATAATGATCATGACTTATTCAATGAATCTTTTTCACTTTTTCGAATAAAAAGAATAAAATTAAAAAATTAAAGAAAGAAATCCAGTTTTCAAATTAAAAGAGTTAGGAAAGAGAAAACACGAAAAAAATTAAATAAGTTAAAAATAAAAATTTACTAAAGAGAGTAAGTTAAAAAAAAATTTCCTTCATTTTAATTAATCTTAGGTACTTTTTATAATATTTACTTTCTGAAAGGAATGAGATATTTTAATAATTTTTTTTTTTTGAGGACACAAACTACTTAGTGACTCGTAAAGAAAGGAAATTCGATGAAAAAATAAAATAGAAGATTTTTCTCGAGACAAGGAATAGAAATTGAATACGATAAATAAATTGGTAATTGAATAACAAAAAGTAAAATAAAACGATATCCTGAAGATTTTTCTAAAATACAAATTAAAAGCACAGATTGTTTACAATCTGGGGCTTCATTTTGGGTTTTTAAACTGACCTAGTACATTGATATGAAAAATTGAAAATTAAATATAATAGAAATACAAATTATATATATAGTTATTGATTTAACGAGGTATTGATTTCGATTAAATTTGACAGGCATGTCTTAAAAAATCATCCCGAGGAGAAATCAAGAAATTAATTTTAGGAATAAGTAATCATTAAAACAAAAAAAAATCTCATAAACGGTTCCGACCATTTTGATTAAACAAATGTCAAAATAAAGTTTATTTAAATTGGAATCTAACCATGTGTCGTTTTTCCACCTGTAAACCACCACTTATTCTTGTTGAACACAATTGGGTACACACTATATTGGGTTTAAATTTAGTCTAAACCATTTACGATTATATAGGAAAGTTTTGTTCGACTTGGTCAAACATATTTTTTAATAATATACCATTATATACCATTAATTACTTTAATTAATTAATTACTTAGGGTTAACAGTAATTACTAGATATTAATGATTGATTCAAAGTATATTAAATGTATACTAAAGAAAGAATCGGAAACTCGAAAGAAATATAAAGCAGAATATATTTTCTGCAGCACAACTTGAAAAGTAGTTAACATATTTATCTAAAACGTGCAGCAGTCCATCCAAAGGCCGACCCTTATTAAGAATATAAAGTTCCTAATTAATAAAACTACTTCCACACTAAAATTTAAAAATACATCTATGCATATATATGTATAATTGAACTTTTTTTTATTTTAGAAGTAATATAGATTAATTTCATAATAAATCTTGTCCCTTATTATATTAAAATCGGTACGCGCTCCTTTTCTTCACAACTGTCTTTGCGAGGGAGGCCGAAGGCCGACCGAGCTGTGGTGGGGGGCGGGAACGCCTTTAAATTTTGCATCAAATGGGGGGTGGGGGGTAAACCAACTGTCAACCTTTGTCTGTTTACGGTACTGTTGAAAAAAGTACCGGTACATGTATACCAACTTTTGGTGGAATTTTGGGTTTTTGGTTTTANAAGTTCCTAATTAATAAAACTACTTCCACACTAAAATTTAAAAATACATCTATGCATATATATGTATAATTGAACTTTTTTTTATTTTAGAAGTAATATAGATTAATTTCATAATAAATCTAGTTTAACTATTAAAACTTGTACTTTATAAACCACATCTTTAAATCATAATGAAATCCATAAATTTTTGTCACCTACTAGTCAGGAGCTTTCATTTGATACCCAAATAAAAAAAAAAAAAAAAAAAAATGTTGGGCGTAAAAAAAAATATCGTTAATAGGGTAAAAGTAGCTCGTTCAATTTTTTATCTACTGCTCCTCCTCTCCGTTCCATTTTAAGTTTAGTAATATTTTAATGGTGTTTAAAATGAGGTTTTTTTTTTTGTTAGTGGTGACCAAGGTTGTGAAAGAGAACTCGGTGGTATTTAAGGGGGAGGGGGTGGTTATTGATCGGCTGTCAATTAGAAAAAAACGAAGGTTGGGGGGTGGGATTTGAGATTCCAGGGGCCCAAACAAATGAATTCACAACCTCTTTTCCAGCTCCCGTCCTTTTCCTTCCGTCTTTAAGAGACTCTGCTCTCGTTTTTACACCCCCTGAGGGGTTCCTCATTCTGTACTCTAGTTTTTTTAGGGTCCTTATTGCAAAAAGAGACAAGAAAGGTTTGTATCTCTTTCTTTTCATGTCATTAGTTTTTTTTTTTTCCTTATCTGTAAAGCTCGCCTTGTTAATTGATCGTGTCAAATCAATTCTTATTGAAATATTTTTTTTGCTTGCCTGATAATAAATTATCTTGTCTTGTTAAGTCTATTTTGCTTTTAAAAACCCCTTTTATTTTTAACGAACCTACCAGAAATATCATTATTCTTAATATTTAGACATAGTTGCTGTTTTCGTTAATTTTCTTTTATTTCTATAATGCACAATGTAAAAGCTTTATCATGTTGCAAACTATATATAGAAATAAGGTATATAAACTATAATAATTAAATTGTACATGTAGTCCTGATGAAATATTTAAATATATTTTATATTAAAGTATCCGGTTCTTCGTCACTCATTAGATTTCAATCAAAACTATGATTACTTACAAAAATTTATTTTATGCATATTAAAATCAGATAAATAAAGTATACGATACGACTTTGTTCATTTCCTGACAATCAATCGTCAAATTTCTGTTGTCAAAGATAAATATAAAATTGATCCACCAATAAAAATCCCTGTTATTTTAATTGTGATTATATAATATACATTTTTTTTTAAATATTATCTTTTTGCCTTAATATAATAAAGAAGATTAACCAAATAAACTTAACTATAAATGACATTTATAACAATACAATTTAATAATTTTTAATAAAGTAGACAATATATATAAAATAGTAAAGTATTAAATTATATATAATATTGATAGATAAGCTGTCTTGAGAATATTTGGGACGTTTGACAAAGACTAAGCGTTAAAGTACAGATAGAGTAATTATTAATTGAACGCCGAGCGAGAGCCACACAAGATTAATAGCCTTGACAATTTATCTCACTTATATTTATTATGGGTTGCACTCTGGAAACAATTGATCATGTTTCAATTTTACACCAGATGAATTATGGGTCAGAAGGTCACTAACACAGTACAAACATTTGATCTATCTGATTGATTTAGACGATTTCTTTTCAGTTATTTAAAATTTAAATTTATACCCGAAAGGCGATTCAATGCTCTCTTTACTGTGGTTTAACAATAAATTAATCAATTTTTACAATTCATGTTTTATTAAAATGTAACTAAAGAACCTCGTTCCTTAAACAGAGCGCCGATGGTACAGGGGGCATCCAGACCCAATTCCATCTGTCGAGAAAGAAACAGACCGCCTATATAAAATAAGCATTTGTTTGTGCTTTATGAAAAATATTTACTTTACTTACTTAAGGCCCCCATACACGATCAAAAATTTTACGTAAAATGTTTAGGCAAACCTGATGTCGGGCAAATTTAGGCCATACACGTCAAACATCATGTTTGCGCAAACATCCCACAGCCACATACACGGTCAAATTGTTTGCGCAAACATTTTGACCGTGAATGGGAGCCTTTAATCTTCAAAGTAAAGCGGTTGGAGTAATTCTACTGGCTAATTAATCTGAGGCTCAACAGCCAGTGGAGGGCCTAGCCATCAAAGGGCTAATACAACTGTATATGAAATCGATGGCCCGAAGTTAGTGTGTTCTCGCACTCCATCAGGTGTATAACCCTTACAATTGACACAAGCAACCAATTAGTCACCACATTTATACGGTAACGCTGGGTGTACAACGAACAAAAGACTTTGTCCAGAAATTGAACCCAGACCTAAGGTAACCCTCAAAGATGTGACGCTGTTTAACTTTATTGATGGGAGAGTCAAATGTTCTCTTCGAACCCGACGATCCACCGAGGTCCCATACATTCTATATACATATATTCTATCACATATTCTATACTAAGGTGAAACTGTGAAATTGCCGTCTCCCCACAATAGCTCTAATAAGGTAAACCAGTGTCAAACCCCAAGATACGGTACATACATACGTACATACTCCATGGCGCTACAGACAGTGAAAAACTCTGGCCTGCTCAACGACTCCTGTCCTGCGCCTGACGGCGCCAACCACGATCTCCTAAGGTTTTTAGGTCCTCCCCTGCATCTTCTTTCCATCTCTTCCTTGGTCGACCTCGGCTTCTCCTGCCTCCTGGTTGTCCGTCGAGCAGCTTTCTCGGAACTCTACCCCCTGGCATTCTTTGTATGTGGCCCAGCCATCTTGCTCTTCCTGCTGTTATCTCT
Source organism: Gerris buenoi (assembly GCA_001010745.2). Taxonomy (NCBI): domain Eukaryota; kingdom Metazoa; phylum Arthropoda; class Insecta; order Hemiptera; family Gerridae; genus Gerris; species Gerris buenoi. Next base: position 184,138 of record KZ652382.1, on the reverse strand, counting down.
GAAATGGTATATGGCCTTTCATACAGCTGTGCGAGCTCTTGGTTTGTTCTTATTCTCCATTGTTCATCTATGACAACAGCTCTAAATATTTTTCTGAGGACCTTCCTCTCCAACCTCTTAGAAGTTCTTCATCGGCAGAAACCAAGGTCCATGTCTCTGAGCAATAGGTCACCACTGGATTTTGTATTCCGGCTCCGGCTAACATTTTGACTCCGGGATATGCGTAACAGAGAGTTATAAGACCTGTTTCCTGCAGCCAGTCTAGCCTTTATTTCTTCTAGATACGGTGTCAATATCATAAGCGCCGGAGAGATGGAGTGAAGGGAAACTACGAATCAGCGAACACGGAGGGCTCGACTCTAATTAAACTCTTGAAAGCTAGTTTTGCCTAATAACCTACAGGGAAACAAATTTTTATTACTTTACCACTGTTGATTTCCTCAGGTCTAATTGTCTTTTCATAACAAAGGAAAATTAATTCAAGAGAGTTAACTCTTTACACAGTTCCCTCTACTCTCCCAGAGTATCATTGGCGAGGATACTCGGGGCGAAGCACTCGCATCCCCATTTACGTTCTTCATGGCGACCATCTCAGTGCAACCATGTCACAAAAAACCGCCACTGAAGTAAAGTCGGGCGATTCGAGGATAACCGAGCTACCTCGAGTCGGGCACCTTCGTGAGAGTGTTGCCGTGTCAAGTATCTTGATCTTTTTAAGGCAAATTCAATGTGAAGCATAAATTTTTCTTCAAAAATTTTAATTTAGGTATATCGATGCAGAACAAATTCCTTACACTTTCGAAAGAAAAAAACAAAACAATAACAACTACATATTACCTCTTTAATAATACTGATCACATTTTCTTAACTCTATAGAATTGATACTGTTGCTCTTCATTCTGACTATATATGAGAAAGAAAGAGAAAAAGTCAAACTTGCCTTTCACGTTAATACAACAAGATAAAACCCAAATATTTACTCTTTTGTCGTTTCGGTCAAGAAGTTCTAGGCTAAGAGTGAAGAGTTGTCTTAGAAACTCAACATAGAAGGCTCAACAAAAACTTTGATTCTTTTCTCAACTCAATGCAACAGGTTTCTCTCCCGACTCACTCTTTACACAAACATCTCTCCGTTTCGAATTGATTCATTTTCTCCGCAGGCACAGAAGTTTTCCGAAAAGACGTTTTTCCCTTAAACCTTCACTTAAGTCTTGAGAATCCTCGAGATTTTACCGTCATGAAATATTCAAAGAGATAATAACCCCTCCGAAATAATAAACATTTATCAAACTAACAATAACAGAAAACTTAATATTGTAAAGTAATACAGATTTATTACTCTGCCAACCATGCATATATAGTAGAGAACCCAGAGAGATTAACTCACTGATTGCCTAAAAGTTAACCTTTTTCAGTAGTGATGCTATTTTTGTTTAATTGCACCACAAATTCTAAGTGCTTTTAAAGTTGTAAAGTATAAGTTTTTTTTTCTTTTTTTTAGCAATTACGATGTACATCAAAATGCCCGTCTGTTGACTGTACAAAAATCTAAACCGTCGTACGAATGAAATTTAGTTTAACTATGAAGCCACCTATTTTGTGGTTTGGTCGTTTCAGGGTATATTAAATAAATCGTTTTTATCTCATATGGATATATTTCGACCACTCCTGACCATCTTCATGCCTTGATTATGAGAGTGTTACTACATTATTTTACTTAATATTATGTTCTAATGTTTACAGGTTACCAAAAACACAATTTTAGCAAGATGATAACAGTTTTAAAAATAGTTTTTAAGTGTTAACTAATTTTTAAGTTTAAATATAATAATAACAGTAATAATATCTGACGGAAATGTGACAGTAAATGACGACGAACTAATTAAATGGTGAAAATTAGAACATAATATTAAGTAAAATAATGTAGTAACACTCTCACAATCAAGGCATGAATGACCAGGAGTGGTCGAAGTATAGCTCATATGAGATAAAAGCGATTTAATTAATATACCCTAAAACGACCAAACCACGAATTACATAGGTAAAATTGAATAGGGACATCAAAAAAGCGTTATAAAAGCCACTTTAGACCAGGATTTTTTTTTCTGTGCGTGTAGCGCATATATACAAGTTTATACACTTAGGATCCAATATGAGTAAAAAGATTATTTATGCTTAGATCAGCAAACATTTTGTCATAAAAACCCCCAATAAAAAAATAGGTAAATATTTTTAGGTTTACCTGCATTATTAATAGTAGTAAAATCAAATCAAACCTTAAGTACAACTTTCCTTTTATTAATTAAAACTTAAATTTATTGACCTCATATTCCTTAATATATCCAAGCTAAATTGTTTCCCAAACTTTAAATTATTTTATTTTAAACTCCTTTAAAATAAAAAAAATCTACGTTATCATTTACAATTTTTCATTAAAACTATATAACTATTTTAATCTCTCTCTTTCAATATACACACAAACGCATATAATATATGTATATATATATATATATATATATAATTATTGTGTAATAAATAAACTATAAAACTTGTTTGAATAATAAATACATATAGTCCAGTCAATGAATGCTCAAAAAGGGGTGTAGAGGGAAATGGAAGGAANTACTATTTTATATATATCTTAGTGTGTGAACTGCGTAAATAAAATTTAAAGTCAGGCCTTAATTAAACATAAATATACATTTGATAAGGTAATTTTAAAATTTACTTCATAACTGGTTAATTTTATTTTATCCTTTAAAGCTTATAAATTATAAGATTTCCGCGTATTAAAAAAAAGTTTGTTTGCAATTTTAATAAAAGATTAAGTATTTTAGAGTAATGAAAAATTAAGGTTAAATGGTTTACAAGGTAAATATTTTATACAGAGACCAACCTTTTTTTAAAAGTATGTTAAACAAATTCAAGAACGACCCAGAGAGAATTAGGTTCTACTTTGAATTCATAACTTAAAAACTGAAAAAAAAAGAGAATAAAAATGAAAAGTCTCGGGACGTTACACTCGCATTATAATTATTGGGTTGAATTTTTCATTCATATTTTTTTTCTTTTTTAGTAGAGTAAGGGAGAGGGGGAAAATGGTTGTTTTGAAGTAGGGGTTTCCTAGGCTTGCTATCATCTTTTCAGCTTTATAAATGAATCGTGACAGCTGTGACAAACGAGCCAGATTATAAGGGTTGTCCCTTGTATACTTACCTACTGTCGTAGGTAACAAAGCAAAAACAAACTATTCACAACCTACTATAACCGCTTAGATATTGCAACCTAATTCACATCATGAAACAGCGAAGTTAATATCGAATACTTATTGAATTGATATACTTTACTATCAACTCTGAATTATAACCATTTATAAAATAGTAAATAAACAAATAATTTCAAGATAAAAAGAACTTTTTATATACTACGTTTTTAAATGTTCTGTTAAATAATACTGAAATTATTAATATATATTTTTCATTGTTATACAGTTATATAATATAATGTTAGTGAAAAAAATAGTTCCGAATTTAAATCTGGTTGTCAGACGTCACTTAATTAATTTTTTCGTTTACTTTTCCTTTTTCGCTGTCATTCAATGTTTACCTCAAATAAAAAAACACAAATTTGATACCCGTCAAAATGAAGATTGCCAAAATAATTGGATGTGACAAAACAAATAAAATAGCAAAATTTGCTGAAAGATCGCTAAAAGTAGATATTAAAATATTGCATTGTCATCGTGTTCTGAGCTATTCTAAAAGTTTCAAATGTTTAGCTACTCGGGAAGTTAGTTAAAACTCGATTGCAAGATTTGTACTGGACAAACAAACAAACAAGAAAGCAAGCTAATAAAAACGTAGTAAAAAAATAATAAAATAAGGGAAATGGGAAAAATAGATCGATGTAAGGATAATGGTATTATAAAAATAATTGAGTATAAAGCGTAATGGTAATGCAACACTCGGATTTATGTGATTTGATGTGTTATCCATACTTCACTCTATGCACTGAGTAATGACTAAACTACGAACTTCAGCAAATTAGTTACACAAAAAACAATCACGTTTTCAAATCAAACATAGATTTAATAAAATAGAAGGCAATACTTATTAATGATAATAGTGAGGATCGAAACGTTTCTAAGCAATAAGTCGTAAATTCTATTATTATTCACACCTGTGATATCCAACAACAATAAAATCGTCATAAAATATAAGAAAGTGTGCGTAAACTTATTGTTTATATACTTTTATTGGAATAAATGTGGTTGACTTAGCTTAGCAATAACAAATCATTTCAAGGTACGTCGTCGTCACCGTCGTCGGGACGTTCATATAAATTATTATAGCAGTATAGTAGTACTACTAGTAAATGATTGAGTTTTTGCNAATGACAAACAGATCACAATTAGAGTGCACAAAGATTGATACCGATCATTAAAAGTCATTAAAAGATAAAGAGATAATTATGGAATTCAAATTTGAACAATGGGTTTAAATAACAAATCTCAAGGTTTATTTGTTATACTATAGAAATTTGATGCTCAGAAGGTTTACAAAAATGGACTCTAAATCAAGAGAGAAATAAACGTACAGATAAGATGTGTAAATTATAAAATTATAATTTTATCAAAAATTGGGTTAACTAAGCGTCTAGACACGAGGACAAATCATGTAGTATCCTGGCAGGAGAAGACTGTATTAACTACTCTAATTGGTGAATGTGTTTTTTCAGTTTTATTCGAGCAGTTTAATGTATCAATGTGTGCTAAAGAGCTTGCAAATGCAATCAAGTTCAAGTGACATTACCCTCTTTTTATCGATTTCTAAGGAGGTAAAATTCGATCAGAAGGAGAAAAAGTTCAAATAAAATGGAAATATTTAGTTAAGTTATTTTTACACTTTTTCTCCCGAGAAAGAATTCCTATTTTTACATATTGAATACTCTCTTAGGCATCAAATTGTCACCAAAAAGTGACAGAGGGTGTTCTAGTGTGCGTAAACTTATTGTTTATATACTTTTATTGGAATAAATGTGGTTGACTTAGCTTAGCAATAACAAATCATTTCAAGGTACGTCGTCGTCACCGTCGTCGGGACGTTCATATAAATTATTATAGCAGTATAGTAGTACTACTAGTAAATGATTGAGTTTTTGCCCTCCAGTAATTATTAATCACATCATTGGAGGTTCGCAAGTTAAAGTCATTCGTATGAATATGAATATTAATCACATAAAATACAGTGATATTATTTCGCATTTGAAAGAAGTAATTATATTAGAGAGAGAACTTGGCGGCAATCTGGAATCATAAAATCTCATAAAAGGAAGTCAAATTAAAAATGATAATTTTTTAGTGATATTGGTTCCGGCGATAAATAGTCGTGACAAACGTTGCATATAAAAGCCCGCCATCGCCATCTTCATCAAGATGTCGGATCGTAAAAAAAATATTTGAGGGTAACTAGGGGGTAAGAAGTACGATAGAAAAATATTTAGTTATAGGTCAAGTAGTTCCAGAGATATTTATTGTGATGAGTCAGTCATACAGACATTGGTATTTGGATATTATACATATAGATTTATAGTTGAATTGTATGATAAGTACTAGTATTGAATTCTGAGAGTGGTTAATATGATAAGAGACTCGATACCAGAGGGTTGCTAAAGGGTTAAGCGTTGGGAGGTGGAGTTATTCGCCCTTAGAAATATCGGTGGGTGCTGGAGTAGGAACTCTAACCTTTCGACTAACTCAGGAGAAATTCAAATTTCATGGCCCTGTCCCCGTTTCTAAGGACGAGACTGGCTGAATACAAAATAGGTCCCTGTTGCTTGAAACTCTACCCACCTCACTTAGTCAATGGCAGAAAGAAAGAAAAAAAAATTAAAAGACATTATAGAAAAAGTAGAGACAGAAGAGAAATTTTAGAGTTCTTGTAAATAGGCTACTTTGAATACATACATACGGCGGTTTTATCTATCTATATTATTAAAAAAGTTTTGTAAACAAACAATTTCAGAGAGAGAGTGATATATAACTGTTTGATAAGAGTGCGTTAGGAGATAAGGGGGGAGAAAGGTAAACAAACAAGTTCAGAGAGAGAGTGATATATAACTGTTTGATAAGAGCGCGATAGAGATAAGTGGGAGGTTCTCCGGTGGAGAAAGGGGAGGTTCTCATAGTAAATTCCGCTCAAGAATGACACGGGGAACTGTCATTCCCGAGACAATAAACAAAACACGGGCGATGTAATAAAGAAAGCGCATTGTTTGTTTACATGCCTTAATCAAAAAGTGACAGCTTTCAATATACAACAAATCAAAACTATTTTGATAAGTTATTAAATCTATATAAAGATTAACAAATCAACAAACAAACCTTTACTTTTATCGGTAGTAAATCATAAATGTTATCTTAATAATTATAACGTTTAGTATTGATAAAAGTCTCGGTCACTATTTAGATGAGTTATTATATCTATTTGAAGTCTATCAAAAATGTAATGTTAATAATTGGAACTTTAGTTTTGATAAAATTATCGGTCACTATTTAGATATTATGTTTTATTTAGATAAGTTATTATATATATTTGAATTGTTATTATATATAGTTGACGAGCGAAGCGAGCAGGGGGCAGAGCCCCCTAGTTTCTTATTATTTTAATTTTTTATTTATAACCAGTAAGTTGTATTTTCATTTATTCAACAATATGTTTGCAAAATAATTTCGAATTGTGTTGAATATACGAAAAAGTTGATTTTTAAATAAAAGTAAACTTTTATTCATTTAGCTTTTCATGCCATTTTTCGACAAGACCACTTTTTAAAGTAATGGCGACACTTAAGAGACACAGAATGTGTAAACTTACTCACATCCGATTGCAATCTTGCCATCATCCGATTTTAAATTTCCCCACACCGGACTGTAAACTTAAGGACCTACTACTAAGGAGCGTAGACGGTTTAAATTAATCCAGGACTGTTCTTAGAAAAGTCCGGCACCCAAGTGAGTTTTCCTCCCAAGATTTTACTGCCGAAAATAAGCAAATGGAAAACCAGAAGGCTGTTGGACTGAGCAGGACCAACTCGAGAAATCTGGTTGGAGTGCTAACTGGACTGGACACTGCAGACTCAGAAGACAACTGTCACTACTAAAAGTAGAAGAGGACCCAATCTGTTTAGTGTGTGGCGAGGAGGAGGAAAAAAAGGTTTGAGGATCAGGTGGAGGTGGTTTGATGGTATGGGTACGTCTTGGGTTGGCAAAAAGGATCCAAAGATGGTCTGTTTGCTAGGCTAGGCCTCCCCGCCCTTACTGCTACTACTCAGATATGTTGGTGCGAAAAAATTGAATGACAGACCGACAGACAGACACGAAACCAAAAATATTCCCTGGTGTCTGAAACGGATTTCTGTCATGGAATTTTTGAAATTGGAGACCGGAAATTTTCGGTCTTCGAAACAGTCAAAATTGTTTGAAACATTTTGTAAAACTAAAATATAATATAAAATTGTAGTCGACAGATATAAATGCACCAATAACAACTAACACCGAACGAAACAAGCAAATACTTAATAATTGGGTTTTCAAGTTAGAGATGACATATGTTATACGAAGAAAAGATCCGAGAATGATGGTTGCGCTTTTCCTTCGCTGGCTCCTAGGTCCGGATATTGGCTCCCACGCTGTCTTTTATCGCTTCCTCTACATCTTTTCCTAACCCACATACATTTTTCCAGTTACAGACGTTTTAAAAGGCTATAATGTCAATCTAGTTTAATGCTTGAAAAGACGCAATAGAAAAGAAGATTTGAAGAGAAGAAAAAGTCGATCAAAGGATTTTCTTATTCGAATATTATGCACTTTTATCAGAATGCAATTTTTACTGCTTAAGGTTCAATAAAAGTACGTCTTAACTAATGTTTTCATTTTTTTTAAAAAAAGAAGAATTTTGATATACATTATTAAGTTACATTGCGTTTGACAAATATTAATACTTTCCAGGATCGTTAGGTAAACACAAACAGATCACAATTAGAGTGCACAAAGATTGATACCGATGATTAAAAGTCATTAAAAGATAAAGAGATAATTATGGAATTCAAATTTGAACAATGACATACAGATCACAATTAGAGTGCACAAAGATTGATACCGATCATTAAAAGTCATTAAAAGATAAAGAGATAATTATGGAATTCAAATTTGAACAATGACAAACAGATCACAATTAGAGTGCACAAAGATTGATACCGATCATTAAAAGTCATTAAAAGATAAAGAGATAATTATGGAATTCAAATTTGAACAATGGGTTTAAATAACAAATCTCAAGGTTTATTTGTTATACTATAGAAATTTGATGCTCAGAAGGTTTACAAAAATGGACTCTAAATCAAGAGAGAAATAAACGTACAGATAAGATGTGTAAATTATAAAATTATAATTTTATCAAAAATTGGGTTAACTAAGCGTCTAGACACGAGGACAAATCATGTAGTATCCTGGCAGGAGAAGACTGTATTAACTACTCTAATTGGTGAATGTGTTTTTTCAGTTTTATTCGAGCAGTTTAATGTATCAATGTGTGCTAAAGAGCTTGCAAATGCAATCAAGTTCAAGTGACATTACCCTCTTTTTATCGATTTCTAAGGAGGTAAAATTCGATCAGAAGGAGAAAAAGTTCAAATAAAATGGAAATATTTAGTTTAAGTTATTTTTACACTTTTTCTCCCGAGAAAGAATTCCTATTTTTACATATTGAATACTCTCTTAGGCATCAAATTGTCACTTGGAGGAGGCAGAGGGTGTTCTATTTATAGACACGTGACGTGTCACTGCCAATTTCAATCTTTCACCGTAAGTAGATAACTGGAGCACTGAGAAAAATAGAAGATGAATAGAAGAGGAAATAGAAGAGGTTTGACACTTGGTTTAATAGCTCAGATGTCATCTTATAAGTGTACATTAATAAATTTAATTCGTATATTATTGTATCATACTGGTTTGATATGACAATCCGCTAGACAGCGTTGGTCACCACCATTAGAACCAACTAAATATATTCGGTCTGTATAAATATTCTGTTTAAATAGTCTGTTAAATATTTTTGGAAGAAACCGATTGATTACGCTCATTAAAATTAAAAAGTAGTCATATTTTTTTTTTTCGATTAGTCATTAACAATTTTTTTTTAAACAAAGACCATAATATGTATATCAATGAAAAATAATGAATGGTTAAAAAAGTTTAATGTATAGGCATAAAAAATATAAAATTTTAAAATATTGGAACCACTTCAAAAAAAAAAAATGCTTTCCAGATATTTTTGTAACCTCGATAGTTACTTAAAACAAAAATTATTTCCAACAAATTTCTGCAGATATATATTCCAGCAGACAGCTGGGAATATTAAACTTTATTAAAAGAACGACGTGGTAATAATAAAGAAGCAGTTGTCTTTAAAGTGACAATAAATTATAATTGTATCACATTATAACTGTTTCAATTTAATTAGGATTAAAAGTGCTAATATAATGAAATAGCGCCGCGTCCTATTATATCGATTCTCAGAGGGGTCACTTTGTAAAGGAATATCAAATTAAAAAGGGCAGGACGTTGAAAATAATATGAGGCTATCTACGGGAAATATCATCCCATCAAATCCGATGAGCAATTTTAAAGATATAGTGGTTATAACAGATGTAAAATTACAAACAGAAACGAGTCCAAAATTATCTGCTGACGTCTGAAGAGACAAAATAATTTTGTTCTTTATAATGATCACATACGGATACCTTCAATAAGCTCGGAAGCAAAAAATGTATAGAAGTAAAAATTAAAAAAGCAAGATATTATAGGAGAAAGAACGGATAATCGCAGTAAATTCACGATTAAAAGAATTTTGGCCCTACAGAATTGCGAAGAAATTACTATAAACTACAAATGGAATAGCAAAACACTTATTGCGTGATAAACACTATGCATAACATAATTTATTCAATTAATATATTAATAAACTTTAAATTGTATTAAAGTTTACCTGTTTATTTGTCAAATCACAACGATTGAAGATCGTTTGCAAATGAAAGAATGTAACTACAATAACATTTTTTCTGGGGTTCAAATGTGCATACATAGAATCGAAAGTATATTCCTAATTTCCTAAACATGTCAATATATATACGTATATATAAGTCTATACGTTGATACTACTACAACATAATCTAATTACTGGTCAAAATGTCTATGCATTTGTATTATACGATCAGTATAAGATTTTGATTTGTTTCCTGCTCAGTAATGTGATGTATTATGATCTTAAAAATCTATTAGTTAAATCAAATAAAACAAATTTAATGAACTAAGTCATATATAACGAAATATCATTAAATATAATTTAAATATAAACAATTTTGTTTAACATAACATACCAACTATATATTTTTAAGGATTCACGGAAAAAGAAATTCAATTTTTAAGTGTTTGGTAGTATTCATACTACGGAAAGTTTAAATTTTAATTTAAATCAAATTATGATTGTTATTAATAATGGGAGACAGACAGAGAAAAATAGACTCCAGCGCCGGGAAAAGAAATGTGGGTGAAACTTAAATACAGCATTGTTATCAAATTAATTCTAGAATACTTGTACAGTTATTTTTCCGTACATCTAAAAGTGTAAAATATTATAATACATTTTTTAAAGGACCATAAAGTCATGTTATTTTCTAGGAATGTCATTGCGAAGTAATGGATCAAATATCGGCGAAATAGATAAGAATTTTCTGTATTTTATTTTATAATACATTTACATGGAAAGAATTTCATTTAAACCTAATATACTCGTATAAATATAAGGCGATGCAATGTGAAAAGAAGATAAGTAAAAGGAATTCAACACACTCATATCTAACTGTATGTTCTTTGCGTGTCTTTGACTTTATGCAATCACATTTATTTTATCTAAATAATAAGATAAATAAATATAAAAGATTAAGTCGAGAACTAAAAGAGTAAGAAAAGAAGTAGAGTAAGTATGTCGCCCTGTTACCAACCGAACTCACATCTCACTCTTTTAACATTAAATAAATTAAACTAATAAAGATGTATCAACAACATTAGTTTAACTAAGTATTTCCTGTATTATATTAAAAAATTTTTAATATGTAAGTTCAAAAAATAGACCAAAATTATTTCCATACATAACTCCAAAATAACAGGAATACACTCAATGAATTTGGTTGTTTAATAAAATTTTACTTGACTAAGACTTAAGTGAAACTGTACTGTGCTATTGTATCAAATAAAGTAGATTAATTATTATCAAGCCTATAAGATAATATTTCATGAACAGTCTCTATGTATACGTACTTACACTGCTCTATGCTACTATGTCTAATTGTCTAAAGTCCTCTACACTCGAATAAAATCAATAACAAATCACAACGAAATAACGAGAACGCAAATAATACTAAAAAAAATGTATTATAAGTAAATAAAGTAGTGTAAGTAATATTACATACACAAGTATTATATTAGAAATATATATTACATTATACATACAATTCAATATTATGTGTATCATTTATATATTCGAGTAGTGTCCCGACGTCACACCTCAAAATGATTTGTTATTGCAAAGCTAAGGCAACCATATTTATTCCAATAAAAATAAATGTTTATTTTAAATTATTTAAATGTCTTAAAATATATAATATAATAACTTCTCTAAATTGCCTAAATTTACCTAATTTAGTTTTTTTTAATATAAAATTAAGCCCGTCACCACGGGCATTAGGCCTCTTTATTAATAAATAAACAAATACAGTAATCAAAATATGATTTTTAGGTTGAGAGTGTAAGGTTGTAACAGTACTAGTAGAAATAACTAGTAGAATTCTACGCTGTAGAAGAACGGTATGTACCAACTATTTCTATATAGTCTATAATACGGTTGGAATAGCTATCAGTTGTTTACAAGGTCGTTGTCAGTCGGATTCTGTTGATACATACAACAATAATATATAGCTACATTATTGAGAGATAAAAATAACCGCCCGGACAGGGACTTGAACCCTGGACCCTTAGGTTAAAAGCCTAATGCTCTACCGACTGAGCTACCCGGGCTCACAATCCAAGCTCACTATTATCATTTTTTTTTTTTTGTTAACTAACCACAAAAAAAAAATACAACATAAAGAATATACGATTAATAAAAATGTACGCATATAAATTAAATCGCAGATTTTATAATAAAATGATGGGATAGTTTTCAAAGTTATTGTTTTTCTCCCCGAGCACATAGTAACGTTTAAAAATACTAATTAGAAAAAAAAACACAATTAAAATAATTTACAATTAACTGAAATAAAAAAAATAATAAATTACATATATTTTCTCAAAATAAATGCCACATTTTTAGCAAATGCTAATTTTGTTTGATTATAAATGTTTACCAATTTACAGTATCTAGCTATACTACGGAAAGTTTAAATTTTAATTTAAATCAAATTATGATTGTTATTAATAATGGGAGACAGACAGAGAAAAATAGACTCCAGCGCCGGGAAAAGAAATGTGGGTGAAACTTAAATACAGCATTGTTATCAAATTAATTCTAGAANTTGAGAGTGTAAGGTTGTAACAGTACTAGTAGAAATAACTAGTAGAATTCTACGCTGTAGAAGAACGGTATGTACCAACTATTTCTATATAGTCTATAATACGGTTGGAATAGCTATCAGTTGTTTACAAGGTCGTTATCAGTCGGATTCTGTTGATACATACAACAATAATATATAGCTACATTATTGAGAGATAAAAATAACCGCCCGGACAGGGACTTGAACCCTGGACCCTTAGGTTAAAAGCCTAATGCTCTACCGACTGAGCTACCCGGGCTCACAATCCAAGCTCACTATTATCATTTTTTTTTTTTTGTTAACTAACCACAAAAAAAAAATACAACATAAAGAATATACGATTAATAAAAATGTACGCATATAAATTAAATCGCAGATTTTATAATAAAATGATGGGATAGTTTTCAAAGTTATTGTTTTTCTCCCCGAGCACATAGTAACGTTTAAAAATACTAATTAGAAAAAAAAACACAATTAAAATAATTTACAATTAACTGAAATAAAAAAAAAAAAAAATTACATATATTTTCTCAAAATAAATGCCACATTTTTAGCAAATGCTAATTTTGTTTGATTATAAATGTTTACCAATTTACAGTATCTAGCTTTTTGGAACTTAATACATTTAATAAAGTTTTATATTTGTATAATCTAGATATCTCCCTGTTTTATTATACATTCTAGTGTCAGCCAATTAAAGATTAAAAACAATAAAGACTAGAAAACATAGACCTTATTCACTTCGTTAAAAATATGTATTAAGAAAGTGTTCCTTGCTTTAATAAAGCTGCCATAGCTAGAGGTTTCATAATCTCAACTCTGGTGAAAGTACAATACTTCGGTGCGAAGTTCGGTTGAATTTTGGATTATGTCTGGTGTTGAACTTGTATATAGAGAGGTTGAAGTTTACCCTGTTACCACACAGTTAGCAAGCAATTCGTCGTCAAATTATTATAAGGTAAGATTTTGATTTTCTTTTCATTGAAAACCAAATAGGTACACCTAATTGCAAACACCACTTTTAACCTAATTATCTTAGCTTTTAAACTAAATAGCATTTTGCTGTTAATTTTTAATTGTTATTTTTATATCTCAGTTTATAAGGGATTTAAACACTTATAGACTGATCATATTCATTAATTTTTTTTTAGGATAAGTAGGTATTATTTTTACATCAAAACTTGGAACCCGAGATTTCAACGGAACTAACCGTTCAGCTGTTATTAAGATGATTCGAGGGGTATTTAGCTGGAAGTCTGTCTGTGTGTGTGCACAATCTGTCTGTCTCTATCACGCATAACTCCTACAGTATTTAAGCTAGAGAGTTGAAACTTGATCCAAAATTCAGTCCTTGAAGTTAATTGTGCAGTCCAGAAAATCATAAATTAATGACTCCATTAACCGATTTTGCTGAGTCAGCAATTTTTTAAAAAAAAATTTGTGAAAAAGCAAAAACAATTCCGATTGCCTCCGATATTTTCTCCAATTATTCCTCTACGAGTTAAACGATTCGCTCTGATATCTGCCGCCATTTTAAAAATATCGACTTTTTAAATGAAAACTTCTTAAATAACCACCATTTTTAAATAACGGACCTCATTGAATTAACTTTTAACGGAAAAATGTGTTATTTAACATAAAAAAAAAAAAAATAAGTAATTTATAGGTTTATGCATGGTAAGAAAAAGTTCCGCCCGCGTCCGATTTTTTTTTCTTTTTGTATAATAATGAGTGTTCTTCTGTAATTGGGTTTAATTTTTTCCTTTAATCTTGAAAGGTTGGATATTAAAGGGTCAGGTTGACATTGTGAAAACCGAGTTAATTGCATCTCTGCTAGACCGTGAGGACCCTATAGGGCAGGGAGAGATGGTGCATTCACATCATGCATCAGTGTGGTAAACGCATATTGATCCCCTTGCTCTCAGTTATTGACCCAGACCTTAATACACCTGGATGCCACCTGCCTTTACCCTACACTAACTCTCAGAGGCATCTCGTATTATAATACTTCTCTGGACCTTCTTTTAACACAAGTTACCTTAAAATGAAAAATTTCAATATGTTTCAATTACTCTCAGCATTAAACTTTTTGCAACAAACTCTTAAGAGTTTCCAAAGTTTTTTACGAGTTCTAAATAGTAAACAAAAGATGCTTTTAGCCGTTGAATACCTATACTCTTGCTTTACTGGGATTTACAGAGTTTTCTTAAAAGCAAGCCTTTACTCACTGTTAAATCACTGCAACCTTTCTAATATGTTCACTTCTCTACCCCCAGTTCAAAAACTTTCAAATCTCCAACATTTCTTTGTAACAATTTCTATTATTACTCAGAAGAATAGGTTGGATATAAAAAAATGAAAACTCTTTGTTGCCCCAGAGCATTTCATTGTAATCATTTATCTCAAATCAAATTAAATAAAAAAATAATTGATTAAAAAATGTATCAAGGATTGATTGAGAAACATCACTAACGTTGTTTTAAGAATCCTAATCAAAAGTTTCAATAAAAAAAAATCATTTAAATTTTTGAGAGTACCCTAGAATACTTGTATGGTAAGGGTAGTAGACTTGTATTGTAAGTCCGAGTTTTAGAAATATCCCTAGACATAATGAGCAATTTTAATAATTATTACAAATGATAATGTTAAGGTTTAAATCGGGATAATTTAACAAAAATTTTAATCTTTGTGTTTTTAATAATATAAATGTGTTTCAATGATCATTTAGTACTTTCGCTCATAGAATGTAAGCTGAAATAAAAATAGAAAAAATTATCAAAAACTTGGACACCATTAATTTCAACCTAACTTAGAATTTTATAATGGAGTACATATAAGAATATTTTTTTTTAAATCTATTTGGAAAAAAAAAAAAAAAAATCATTTGTTATTGATTGCGGTAGCATAGGAGTTTTCAATGCGTTTGGATTCTGTAGGACTTTATGCATTTGTAAAATATTAATTATAATATATTTGATTGGTTAACAAAGTTAAACAATAAAAAATAAAAATAAAATAAAATGAGACCTCGAAAAGAGGAAGCAGAAAGGGAAGAGAGTGCGTCTACTTCAATTAGCGCTGAAATGGAAAAAATTAATTATCATGAATTTGACAAATGGAAAAGCATTTGTCTAGTTACGGGAGTAGGAAACAGGGGCAAAAACAGACAGGGCTAGTGAGGAAGCTCGCTGAGACCTTCTCTTGGTTCATTAATAGGGCCTCAGGCCTTAAGAGGCATCGTCATTATGTTTCAACCAATTGATTGACGATGGGCGATTAGAATGACATCAAAATTAGTTTTTAAAAAGTTTATACACCGAACGTGACGATTTTTGGAGAGAAATGATCAAAAGGAGGGAAAGAGATAAGATACTGAGAAACAGGTTTGCAGGAGGAATAAATTAAAACAAAATTTTAATAGAAATTAGAGAAAGTGATGTTCAGATGAAATGTGAGAAACTTGATGTTCATATGAAGTAGATGATCGTGAAAGGACATTCACATTTTACCGATTATTTAGGGGGCGATGTCAATGGAAAGAGCGAGGATAGAAGTTAAAGAAACACAAGGGCTGAAGGATTCAAAACGAAGGATAGAGGAGAGATATTTCAAATTAAAAGGACCAAAATTGATAAAAGACAAACATGTAAAATGCTACTATCTGCCCATGCCAGATCAAAAAAGTTCCACGTGGAATACTAACCCGAACTTGACAATATCCAAGTCAAAGGAAGCGAAGTGAGGCAAATGTAATCGGGACGTACCTCGGCGGTTGATTCCCAGCAATTGTATTAACAAATCTATAAACCAATTTAGCTGTGAAATAAAGCTAAAAGTGATAGTTTTTGTAAAACAACCATATGTAACTTAAGTTTCAACTTGAAAATCAGAATAAGTAACTTTAACTCCCAATTGTAACTTTAATGCTACAAGGGAACAGAATGATAAAAAACAAAGTGGAAAGAGGAGAGGAAGCGAGGAGTTAAAGTTTATAATTTAAGGTAGACAGATGGATATTAGATTACTAG
Organism: Gerris buenoi; assembly: GCA_001010745.2. Lineage (NCBI taxonomy): Eukaryota > Metazoa > Arthropoda > Insecta > Hemiptera > Gerridae > Gerris > Gerris buenoi. The sequence goes on along the minus strand of KZ652382.1, from coordinate 167,465 downwards.
ATGTTAACCAACTCTCCCAGACTGGCTTATACAGAAATGTTCTAAATTGACTAATGTTAAATTGATTGTCAAAAAACGTATTATTAAAATAGATAATGATATTATAAGAAGGTTTTATATTAAATCTTGATTATGCAGAGGCCACTATTATTAAACATTTAGTTTTTAAATTTTATAGATTTATTATGTAATCAGGATGTTCAATTTGACTAAAGGAAGTTGTTTACATAGATATATGATTTCCTCGATTTCTGTTATATTTGTTACCCCATAAATTTCGTTATTCTATCTCCCCTCTCATCCAACAGTAAATTATTTAAATTACACACATATATATATATATATATAATTATTACAGTGTGTCCCCAGATCGACGCATGAATAGGTGAAAAAGACTAACATTTTTTTAATTAAAATTTCATCTTCTGGGGTTTAGCTCTGTTTGGATAGAAACTAATTTATGTCGTAATTTTCAAAAAAAAAAATCAAGTATATCTTGGAAATTTACATAACTGTTATTTTTCCCACTAGTAAAGTGTTTTTTCTCTAGGAGCTACAACAAAATGTTATAAGAAAAAGTTGTTCAGCAAGAAAAACTGAGTAAGAATACAACATTTGAAAACGCTCCACCTACTTTGATAAATTGCATTATTTACCCCTTTTTTAGGGTTTTGTAGATACTTCTCAAAACCCTTACTTATGCCGAGGGTGATGTGTCCGTCCGTCCGTCGCTCTTTGGTTCATAGGGCCCGAACCGTTCTAGCGAAAGTGCTATGCAGGAAAAATATACAGAAGTTNAAGTATTGAGTATAGAAAAAAAGTCTAATTTTTTTGTACCAAATCAATAAAAATTGGAAAATTTTCTTCACGGTGTGAGGGTATTTCAAAAAATGTTTGATGCTAATGGATTTGAAAGGGACCGGCGCTTTTTACCCTCTGTAGGGTGAAGCTCTTATACCCGCCCACCCTGAAATAAAATTGTGACTGCGTGGTAGCCGATAGAAAAAAAAGTAGAAAAAAAAATCATTGAAAAGCAATAAAGGTTTGAGTTGAATCTTTCAGGTCTGGATGATTGATGGAGGTAAATCCAAAGCTACTCAAACATTATGCATAAAATTATAAACTAAATAACCGTTTTTTTTAAACATTACAATTTAATTTAATTCACAATAAAATAATATGCAGAAATAATATGAAGAATTAATCAATATATACATACAGTCATTGTAAAAGTCATAAGCCAAAGAAGAACAGAGACATATTTAAAATTAGAAAAATCCTGACTACTCCTATAACCGGAAACCAAACATTCAAATTAAAAGTTAAAAATACTTTTTAAAAAGTTATTTTTAAAAAAATATACAAATATTTAGCAGAATATTACGCTTAAATATATAAAAATGAACAATGTGGGATTGTTTATAACCTGCGATATAGTAACCTTTTTGTAGTAAAATTTAGTATAAATGTTACAGCCTGTTTGTAATTTTGTTGACACTTTGAACTTTTGCTGAACTTTGATACTTTATTAGTTTATGCGTGTTATTTTGACTTGTTACAAAAGAATCAAGAAAAATTACATTTTGCAGATTGAAAACAAGTACAACAATGCTCAATTTTGCTGCCGTGAGTAGATAAAATATTTATCTTTGTTTAGGGGTTCTTTAATTTTCTGATTGAGGGGAGGGCTAGAAATGATATGGTTGGGGGTGATTACTTGATTACTAAAGACTAAATACAAATTAAGAGACAACTTAATTTAATCATAACACCCATTTTCATTTAAAGGTCCCGAATTCGGGTTCTACCAAATTCAGAATTTTTACGTTCGTGAAGGCAAATAATGATTAATGCCAGGAGAAGTTTTTTTTTAACTCTTTTTGTTCTCTACTGGTATTAGATTGTTAGATTTGATGTTGTGTTGCAGGTTTTATATAGCTGTTTATCAGAGAAAACTAGCAATGACTTTTACTAATTCTTATAGTTTAAATGATGCGACTCAATTTTACCCTCATCCCATTACTTGTAAAGCACAGGATAGAGGCGATGTTATGAAATACAGGATAGTATTATTTTATTGAAGCGTAAGGAAGGCTATCTAGGAGAGAAATGTATCCCGGTACTAGTAAGATGAATTGAATGGATAGTATCAGTGAATAGTATTTCTATGCTTGTCATTTCCAGTAAGTCCCCGCCCACCCTCGTCTCCATCCCGTGCTAATACATGTAATTGATCCTGGGTCCCGCGAGATCCCTGAATTCACGAGGACCCTGGATTCAGAGGATCGCCGGATTTATCCCCAGCTCCAATGCCTGTTTCTAATGCAGAGTCACGAGTCTGGAGCCCTGCTTCTCTAGTCAAAACCTGAATATACACAACATATATTCTAGATCAACAAACTAAGTTATCAAACATTGCCGGGGAACAAAGCTTCGTTAATTCGAGGCAATTCAAAATGTAAATCCAAAATAGGATTGTACTTTTATTTACGATAGAATCAACAGTATATATTTACTTAGAATTGATTTTTCAACCTATTTTTAAATGAGATTAACGAAAATGAATTGTTATTTTAAAAATTTATTCTGCGTAACAAGTGTATAGTAACATTTTAATCTTTCATTAAAATCACACAATGATAGTCAATTTATCACAATTTGAATTATGAATCTACAATAATAATTTGAATTATTCCTTAAAGTATATGATAAAAAGTTAAAATTCATACAACAAATAATGTTACGGACAGGTACCTCGACGCTGAGTTAAACTACTCACCATCCTAGTCGGAAGAAAGCCGTCATGAACATAAAATGAAGAGAACCAGTATGTGAGGCAGCCCTAGGAGATGGTTTGATGAAAGAAGACATTGAAAACCATTCGCCGCGAAGAAAAAGTTGACGAACCTTATGCAGACAGACAGAAAGAAAGATAAACCTGCAGAAGGCCTAATACAGTAAAACAAAGAGACGATCGATAGGATTATCAGGATTCCCCGAAAACGGCATTAAGACCACCTTCGACGTCTACATGACCACCTATTAAGAATGTGGTGGCAACCACACGTTTCTTGTGCCTTACGAAGTTGCAGCATTTTTTGGTATAATAAGATTTGTTCCATAGGATAGGAGAAAGTATTTGTAATTCAGGTTTCGGTACCTATGCTTTATTCTTGGTATATTCGAGGAAGGTGTGTTTTAATAAAAGACGTTAGGCCGTGTCATATGAGAATTGATTTGCGAATGTTTATTATAAAATCCGAGAATATTTCAGAATTTAATAGAGTCTAAATTTTTAAAAATGATATTGTTAAAGCCTCAATCTTGATTAACGACTATAAGCATTTACATTTTTATTATAAGCAATATCTCTTATAAGTTATAAATAGCCGTAATTATGATTGGTGGAATATTAGTATATGTTTAGGTGTGTTTTTAACGATTAAAAACAGTTTGATTGTTAAACTGGGGAAAATAAGATAGCTTATATTTCAACGAAGCTTGTCGTTGCTGAAGAGGTATAGAGGGATAAGAGGCAGAGGGGGAGCTATTTTTTGATTGATGCAGGAGATTAATTATCGATCTCGGTAACATCCCGCCCCCCATCCAGAGACTCTCGAAGCGTCACAGATTCCACTAAATGGTCCTCATAGTAAACAAGAGAGAAACGGGAAGCGAGAGAGGCAGACAGTCTAGTAGCGAGATGAGTTGAGGTGGAATTAGAAGGGAAAAGGTCAAATGAAAAGAGTAACAGAGATAGACTAACCCTAATGATAAAATGCTTTTGACGGCAAAAACCTGGTTAGGAGAGAACAAGGAATACAATTTAGATAAAGATATCAACATGTGTAAATGGACTATACAGTTAATGAGCAAAAAAATTTAAAAGGAAAGGCCCGAAAGAAGTGATGAAATAAAATAAGTCAATAATTAAACCTGAAATTGAATTTTTAAGTTTTTGGTAGTATTCATACTATGGAACGTTTAAATTTTAATTTAAATCAAATATTAATTATTATTAACAAGGGGAGACAGAAAGAGAAAAATAAACTTCAGCGCCGGGACTCGAACCATGGACCGGACCTCCCCATATTTCCAGTACAAGTAGGTGCTCTACAGTTAATGAGCAAGGAAATTTAAAAGGAAAGGCCCGAAAGAAGTGATGAAATAAAATAAGTCAATAATTAAACCTGAAATTGAATTTTTAAGGTTTGGTAGTATTCATACTATGGAACGTTTAAATTTTAATTTAAATCAAATTATAATTACTATTTGCAAGGGGAAACAGAGAAAAAAAGACTTCAGCGCCGGACCTCACCACGGACCTCACCATATTTCCAGTATAGGTAGGTGCTCTAGCCAATTAAGCTACACTGAATTTACTCTAATATGGGGAGGTCCGTGGTTCGAGTACCGGCGCTGAAGTCTATTTTTCTCTGCCTGTCTCCCCTTGTAAATAGTAATTATAATTTGATTTTAATTAAAACTGTTAGAAAAAGAAAGAAATAAAGTCTAAAAATGTAATAATAGAGAAGATTGGGGACGCTTAATCCCTTGGGAGACTTAGATTTCGCCTTCTTTTTTGTCTTGGATGTAATCTGCAGCAATACTGCTCTCAAAGGGTTTTTACATTTTTAATCTTGATTTAGATGTTCTCACATTGTTCTGCTGGATTTTATTCAAAATTTGTTGTTGTTTCTTTATTTTGTACGTTCTTTAAATATCTCAATGCTAAATTAGTAATAGAATTTGCATTAATCTAAGTTTGGCATTTATTTACTGTGATAATTACGTGATCCCTTTCTTGTGATTATGGCTTTCTCATTTTCGTTTGCAATCTTTTGTACCTTAGAGGGAGACCTGATCCCCTAGAGGACTTCATAATGGGGATAAATTCTCCCATAGTCTTTATCTCTCATTTGATAACTACCTATTATAAGTAAACTTTATTGATTTTAATGTCACTCCAATGTGGTGATATTACAGACATTATTACATGGAACTGAATTTTTATCCATATATCCAGGATGGTAACAAGTCTCCTCCACAATGGAGAAACTTGGTCCTTTTAAAAATTTTAACAAATGAGTTTTAATTGTATTTAACATTATAAGAGAATATCATATTTGAAAGTGTGTGAATCTCAATTACGCATCAAATTTCATGATTCCATTAGAGTAATTAATAATTCTCAGAATTAATTAATATTAGGTATACCAACTCTCCTCTACATTTAGTAAGAATGGAAATAGAAGGGGTATTGTTAAATTTTCAATTGAAATAAGAGAAAAAATTATGATAGCATTGACAAGTCTTTGCGACATCTCAATACTTTCTTTTTATATAGATACGCTACGCAGTATTTTTAAGTCATATCATCATATGCTACGCATATGATGATATGACGCACAGTAAAAAGGCGAAGAAGAATGAGGGAGGGAGATATATTTATATTAAGAGGGTTGATAGAGCCTTCATAAAAAGAAACCAGTGGAAAGTCTAGATAAACAGTAAGTCATCTCATTTCTACAACACATTACACATTTATTGCTCAGGTTTTTCAAAAGTACTTAGAATGCTGACGGCCAAAGCTGTAGTGCACTTAAATCAAAATTTTACTACTCTTCCACTTTTTGCGTAAATAGCTTGCTTTGTAAGTTATAAGGCGAAATCCACTAAAAAAATAAAAGTAAAAAGTGGTTTTATGATGATTTCTCATATTTGGGTGTAAAATTTTTGTTGGACAACTTTAGATTCGTGTTCAGCACACCCAAAAACATAAAATTAACTGTCAGCGCAGTCTTTCCACCAACCGTTTACCCTTCATCCTGTTCCCTCCAACTGCCACATCTTCCCAATATTTCAACTCCCATTTGTGTGAAAACCATACGACGTACAAATAAAAGTTATAGACATAAAATGTAGATTATTTTCTCCTTTTTATTTTACTACTAGACTACTTTTTGCGTGAGTAGATTGCTTTGCAAGTTATAAGCTGAAAACCAATAAAAAACATTTTTTTTTGTAGTTTTTCGATGATTTCTCATATTTGCCGAGGGAAATTTTGTTGGACAACTTCAGATTCGTGTTCAGCACCCCAAAAAACATAAAATAAGCCACTAACAACAATTACACCAAAACTTTCCACTTTGAGCTCTTTTTATGCACCATTTGACTGGACTAATATATCCAGGATGGTAACAAGTCTCCTCCACAATGGGGAAACTTGGTCCTTTCAAAAATTTTAACAAATGAGTTTTAATTGTATTTAACATTATAAGAGAATATCATATTTGAAAGTGTGTGAATCTCAATTACGCATCAAATTTCATGATTCCATTAGAGTAATTAATAATTCTCAGAATTAATTAATATTAGGTATACCAACTCTCCTCTACATTTAGTAAGAATGGAAATAGAAGGGGTATTGTTAAATTTTCAATTGAAATAAGAGAAAAAATTATGATAGCATTGACAAGTCTTTGCGACATCTCAATACTTTCTTTTTATATAGATACGCTACGCAGTATTTTTAAGTCATATCATCATATGCTACGCATATGATGATATGACGCACAGTAAAAAGGCGAAGAAGAATGAGGGAGGGAGATATATTTATATTAAGAGGGTTGATAGAGCCTTCATAAAAAGAAACCAGTGGAAAGTCTAGATAAACAGTAAGTCATCTCATTTCTACAACACATTACACATTTATTGCTCAGGTTTTTCAAAAGTACTTAGAATGCTGACGGCCAAAGCTGTAGTGCACTTAAAACAAATATTCAAATATCTTTATACAAAAAAGTAAAAGATAATTGTATTTGCTCTAATCTATATATGATCAAATAGGCAATAATGAAAGAAAAAAATTAAATAACTACCTATTTTCCACTGTCACGGATCAATCTTTGAGGTATATTTTTTCCCCGCCAAAATAAAAGAACGGCGTTTTACATGGAAGATTTAATTCACGTCCATCAAATTGAAAAATGTACAGGACTCAAAAAAAAGAGGTATATTTAAATAAAGCAAGATAAAAACATACTGAAACAAAAAAAGAATTTATAAGCTTGTATAGGAAGGGAAAACGAACCGAACTAAATATATTTTATAACTCTTATGTTAACATTTTAAAGGATTTGTTTAGAATTTACGGGGTTAAACCTTTAAAAAAAAACAGCTTTGATTTAGCTGGGTGGAAGGTGTGACGTGCATTCGTGCTAAAAGATTTATCGTCCTACAATAATTTCCTCCGGAAAAACCATTTTCAGCTTGCTCGAGCTGAATATTTGAAACCTTTAAATTTTTCCTCAGACTGGTTTCCAGTCTGGTAAACAAATGTATCTCGGTAGATTTTCTAATACTCTGTTAATTGTTATTTATTGATTAAATTAAAGGTAGCATTGATTTTGAACATATATTTATGTAGAATTTTGTTTTCATGTTTATTACTTTTCTTTCTTTATAAAAACCTGTTAATACAATTGGTAATTAAAAAAATACAGTATTTTTAATTGAAATTTTCATTAGAAATCCTTTACTAAAACAATTATTATATTTTTAAATTAGTAAATTGTAGAGATATAATTTCAGTTTAAAAAAGTATTATTTGCTTAACATATGGCGAGGTTAAGATGGAGAAAACGTTTCATCTTTTGTATATATAGCACGAAACATATTTCTTGTTTTCTACGTTTAAAAAATTTAAAATTTTTAACGATAAATTTGTGACAATTTAAAAACCAAACTTCAACAATTAGCAGTAAACATAAAAAACTAATAAAAAAAAACCCTTAGGCTAGGTTAATGACAGCAAAGGAGTTAATCAAATGAAATTTTACTGTAGATGCTTGTAGAACTCATAATAGTAAATGTGTAATGAGAAGTTAAAGTAATTATAAGTAATAAGTTTAATGGCTGCAGATATTTCTAGCTCGTACAGAGCTTTTTCGCTTCATATCATCTCAAATTTCGTTTGAGAGGAAGCCAAGGCTAAGAATACTAGAGAAGTTAGTGCTGGTTTAAGTGTTTCCGGGTTAGTGATTTTACCGCGTTGTTTCCCTGCGTCAAGGCAACCCGAGTCTTAGCAGCAGCAGGAAAACAGTTCTAACTCTTCCTGCTGCATTGTAAAGGTAAAAGGCAGGAACATGAGAATAGAAGGGGGAGATTATGTCGTTTAGGAAGTAACGACGGTGCCGAGATCTCTCGACTCGAGGAAATTTTCAAGCGGTGTAGGAGGGTAGTGACGAATGTTGCGTGGTGGGATGTAGCAACAATGTTTGGGCTTCCAACCCAGTTCCGTGTTAAAGATCACTTGTAAAACATAACGCTCGCATGTGTTGCGGCTTTACAAGTCACTCCTACCCTGTTTCTCGACCACACTTACGAATTTTACACGGGAGTAGTGTAAAAATGCCTGTTCTAGAACGAAAATAAACAACAGGAGTGAAAATGTTTAGCCCTGTATACTCTTCCAAAGGGCGATAAAAGAAAAGTAGGGGTGGGTCTCTCTCTTCAGTAAAATTCTAACAGATTTTTCTCGCTTTTCTTTCACGCCAAGAGTAAATCCCCTGGCGACTTTTCCCCGTTAAGTATCACGCGAGAATGTGTAAATATATGCTTTCTCCCCACACGATGACACATTCCTTCCCACGACTTTACTCTAACCCTGCCGACTCACTCAGCTAAATAAATGTTTGAACCACCACAAAATCCGTTTTTATGTCTCTTTTCTTTACGTATCTTTCTCTCACTCCCAACTCCACCTTTTTCTTCTTTTTTTGATACATCATTCCACATCAAGTTGTTTTTCCTTTCCATGTCAAATGAACCCGTCTCAGTTTCTTCTTATCTCTCACATTTTAAAATATTTCCCTGCACATAACTCATAACTTTTTTCCTAGATAAAATATGTATTAATAATTGACTTAAAATTAAGAATCCAAAACCTATTTTTCTTTTGCTCCACTCTTACGCACAAAAAAACATCAACCCATTTTTTTCTTCTCTGTAATTTTATTATCTCTATTATAATATTCATGCATAAAGCTCAGTCATAACATTAATATCCCTTTAACCGAAAAACGAAATTTACCAACGTTTTTCTCAAAATAAAAAGCAAGTAATATAAGTATCAACCTCTATTTAAATACAATTTTATAAATTTAAGTTAAAGCTTTAATTTTTTTCTAATTTAAAAAAAAAAAAACGCTGCAGCTATCATTTTAGCTATAAACTTCAATAAATAAATGAAATATTTTCTTAGTTTAATATCACAGATCCCTAATAACCAAAAAGTAAAGCATAAGGACTGAGTCAAAGAAGAAGTTCGGTGGCAAGTGGCCAAGGGAATAGCATTGACAATAATTCCTCATTAGAACAAACGAAAATTTTCAACTTATTTTGCATGAAAATACAATAGAGCCAAAATAAGGAATATCTTGGCTTAGTTTCCCTCATTATAACTACATATAAAATATAAGCGGTAGTTATATAATAATTATAAAAAGTTTAAAAAATAATAATTATTGAAGAGTATTTTATATGACATTTTAGAGCGACAAATTCTATCTTCATTCAAATAAATTATCAGAACTCCAAATAAAATAAGCCCCTTATATATTTTATGTTATCGGGAAAATTATATGAATATAAATATTTTACTACACATTTTTCTAAATCAACATCCGTAAAGCAATCAATTGTGGCAATTTATAAAAAAAAGAATTAGTTAAACTACAATGCGTAGTAGGAGTTACTGAGTTACTCAACAAAATTCTAAAAACAATTAATTTAGGAAAGCTTCAAACGAAAACTAGTTTTATAGACTGTTCAGTGGCCTATCCAGCGGCTAGGTCTAGGAGGGGCGCATTCTAAGTCAGTTTAGATTTGGGGGGGGGGGATGGAAA
>KZ652382.1:135982-157503 GCA_001010745.2 Gerris buenoi | reverse complement strand
AGAAAAGTATGAGGGGGTATATACGTAGTGGTAATATACATGGGGGCACGTACCCACTATGCCCCCCCCTGGATACGCCACTGAGACTGTTCAAACTAATGTACAAACCAAACGTGATTACATATGCAGATTTGCTTCCTCAAATGACCCAGAAGAAGTAGGTCTTTAACATGCTTGCGTGGATTCGTCTGTTCATAGAGAGAATTATAGGTACCTGCTTATAAAACCCTATATTAAGCTCTTTCAGAGGATTTACTTGAAAACATTTTATTGTTTAATTTTTAATGTTACTACTGTGTCTCATGCAACATTTGGAATTGTTAATGGTGATATTACCTATATTCAGGTGCGGGACATGCCTGAGCAACACAGACCATGACAGCACCTTCATCTTGCTGAACTATAACCTGAGATGTGTGCTCTAACATAAGTGGTTGGCTTTGACCTCCTCCTTCTGCAACAAAAACACAATAATATAAGTTGAGCGTAAGTCAACTAAATGTATTTTTTTCATACGAAAGGATAAATTTAAGCCTCGTCCAGACTGCCGTACCAAACACTGACTGAGGAAACGAGCCCTCTGCGCATGCCCAGTCTGACATGCAGAGGCGTACTCTAGTCTGGGCATGCGCAGAGACCAATGCTCGGCTCGTTTCCTGTGTTCGGTACGGCAGTCTGGGCGAGGCTTTAATGTTACAAGCAAGGCATTTAAGGTAAACGTTTTCAATAAAGACCAAATCAATGTCATATTTTACCCCCATGCTAAGGAAGGGATACACTGTATACACGTTATAACTGTCACCGACCTAACAAATTGGGAGTAATGACTCTTGAATTCATAACTCAGACTCCCCCAAACAACACCCTCCTTTCAGTTAAATCACAAATGAATAGCAACAAGCAACAACAATTTAGTAGCACGATAAGTAACGATACTAGGAATTAAAATTAGGCATATACCTGTGAAATAAAATTAAGTTAACATTAATTTTAAATTAGAGCAAGTAAAGCAGATACAAAAAATACATTTAATTTTGTTCTGTCAAGAGTTTAGGCCAAATATTTGTTACTATTTCACTAACAAACAGTTGGCAAGTGTAGTTATTGTGCTCGAACTCCTTGAAAAGAAAATCTATTGGAAAAATTAAAAGTTTCGTTATTGCATTCAACAAAACTTGATATTTTAACACTGCTCAATTAACCATCTCCGCACGATGCGAATTTGACTTAAGTTGCCTTTTTTTAATAACAAACTTAACTAGTGTAAAGGAAGAAATGCAATATAAATTAAATAAAATATTGCAATAATAAAATATTTGTCTGTGATTGGATTCTTAGCTGTCTAAAGATTTTTTTATAAATGTCACTGAGCATTTTGAAAATGATTTTTGAAATGAAGCAAAATGAAAATGAAGTTTCAAATAGAGCATTTTGTTTTTGAAACGGCGTCATCATCATTATGAGTTCAAGGTGAGTTTTCTAGTTGTCGCTTCTAGAGTTATGAAGATAATGAAGCACCAGAAGGTAGATGAGAGACTATTTTGATTTATAGCAAGTAACTTAACACATAATGTTCACTGCTACTTGATTCCGTCTCTTTAATAACGGTGAAACATTTCGATTTTTTTTACAAATACCTAGAAATGAATCAGAAATAGAGAGAGGAGAAAAACGTTTGAAGTCTCTAAGAAAAAAAAAACATACAGTAAGGTACACTATAGTGTAACATAAATAGCTCTTTAACATTTTCACGAATAAAAACTACCTATATTCTCACCCGAATTGATGTAACTTTCAATTAATTTAAAATTATAAATGTATTACTCTATCACTCGCAAACACCATTCCGATTTATTTTCTCAATATGTCCAAATTAAATCTTCATTATGGACTAATAATGTTTGTTTATATATATATATTATATATATANACTTAACTCATAACTATTATGCTTATTGCTTTGATTGTTGCTATTATTTTATTTTTCTACATAAAATATACACCACTATATATATATATATATAATGTGTGTTCATAAGTAACAGCATGAAGGTGAAGGTCCTTATTTAGTAGGGTCGAAATCTGTATAAAATATCTGGGGTTAGACCCTGAACAGACGAAGTATATTTATTTTGTATTTTGAATTTTTCCAAGCTCTACCATATCTAGGTCAAATCAATTGATCAATTATTATGATCAAGGCACAAATGAGATGTCTCAATCTTTGGCATTAATAAATAACACTCGTTGGGGGAATACTATCGATTCATAAATCTAGGATGCATTAGATTGTGTAGAGAAGGCGAGTAATCCTTGAATTTAAATTATAAAATGAAAAGTCTGTTAACGTAAACAAGAAGATAGATGCTTGGAGACTCGAGGATTTAACTCAACTAGAGGAATCCAAGATAATAAGAAAACTCCAGGATCAAGGTTATCTAATCAAATTGATGCTACTTTAGTACTTCTTACTCCTCACCCTCAGATCCTAATACCACAATCTAAGACAACAAAATTCACTCACTTCCACTAAGTACTACCTTCAACTCCAATACAACAACCTAAGCCTGTACATTATGCTAAACATTAATCAACAACTATTTATAATTATCAACGTTAAAACATTTAATCAGGTCATACATGTATATAATATATAAATTTCGACCACGCTAAAGTGCCTTCAGGAAAGAAAAGTATGAGTTCATGAGGGATAGATAATAGAGAGGCGGATACACAAACAACATAACGCTTGTACTGTACATCATGCTTGCACTGGATATATAAGTAAGACCTAGTGGTTGAGGTAGCGCATCTGGGGCAATATGTATAGAAATGATAGAAACTGGCACATAAAATTAAAGTCTTTTCTGTAGATTGATCAAAAATGCATTATTTATAGATACTTTTTCATTTCATACTCTCTCGAAAAACCAGGTACGCTTCATCGAAGCCCAGGTAATCTACAGCAGATACATACCCCCAAGATTTGCAAAATCGACCTGTATACAGCAAAATAGAGGACTGAATATGGTAAGTGTATTAAGAGAAAACTTATGAAACGAAGAAGAATGCATAATTGGTGTATGCATAATGTGCTAGTTTTTTTAATTTCTATACATGATGCCCCAGATACGCTACCTCAACCATTGAATTTATTTGCATATCAAATTAACTCTGGGTTTATCAAATTTGCTAGTAGTAGAAGGATCTATACTTAGAGCGAGAGGCGAAGTTCTTAATTTAAGTCTTTAATTAAAGTAATGCCACAGAGTTTATGATTCTGTTAAATTAGTTTAATCAAACCAATTATTGTATAAGACTCTAGGAGAATACACACGAAGGTCTATTATATATATTTTTTGTTTTGTCTGAATTAAAGTGAACCTCATTTGGTCTAAGGTTGTGGTTAAAGATTTTTCAAGACTTCGGTTGTTTTTCTTCTAGCACTTTCATTCATCCAACTCGGCACGGCCCATTTCCTTTTTGAGTCCTTCCCATTCCACTTGCTTCTTTCTTCCCCCCTCTCTTTCGCCATCTTTCTTTTACCTGCGTTTCCCTCACCAGTTTTTTTGCCAAGCCGGTGAAAGCTTCTGTCAGAGCTCCGTATTTGCTCCATCTTCTTCGTTGAGTTGGCTGTATTTTCCCCTTCTCCTTGCCAAAACCTAATCAAATAGAAGGCGCCTGATTGCACCTCGTTTTATAACCTCTGAGGGCTCATAAAAACTTTTTTTTCTTTCTTTCCCTTTATCAACCTTATCAAACAGTCCTCATACCTGATTCGATTTTTATATACACCTTTTTGTCTCAAATAATGATACGAAAATTGCAAGGTTTTTATTATAGCACAAATGATGTATTGTTACAGTAAAGATTTTTATAAAAGTGTTACAAATATGTTTAATACCATTTTATTTTCTAAACTCGAAATGTTTTGGAACAATGGATCCCATACAGATCTCAAGATGCCCTAAATGAATCTTAGATTATGGAAAACAGACTACCAAAGTGAGTACAACAAACCAAAAAACAAAATTTGGTATGTACCAGTAGCCATTCCTTCTTTCATATTCATCAGTAAATTCTTCAAGTATAATTTATTAAATATCTTCATTATCATAGCCCAAGGGCAATTATCACTTTTTTGTTCGCCTTTGTCGTTTTGTTCACTCTTCTTGAGTAAGCCTTGATAAAAATCACTTATTACTTGTATTATATTTCCTTTCTCGTACTGTATATTTCCATTTCTTTCTCTTCATTCCGGTGTAGTTTTTCTTCTAAGTTCATTATCTCTAGGGATTTTTTTAGGATGGTTCCTCTATAAATAGGTAACTTATTTAGTTCATTATCTCTAGTTCATTACCTCTTCATTATTTCTATTAAGTTCATTATCTCTAGGGATTTTTTTTAGGATGGTTCCTCTATAAATAGGTAACTTATTTATATTCTTATTACTGTATCAATACTCGATTTGTTGTCTGATAACATAAGTTTTGAAGAGGCGGTGACTTCTATTTTACTTTCACATCATTCACAAGTTTTTTCAGTATTTTGCTGATTTTTTTTATTTTGGCATCTTGGATCATTTGTTTTCATATTGCAGTCATTGGCTGAATTTTATTTAAATAAGTTTTTATTATAATAAGTGCTATGTAGTATTCAAAATGGACATAATACTCCAAATCGTAGTAACTTAGAGGTCAGCGTACACCTAAATCGCCTGAAACCAATTGAGACAGAATTGATCGGGATCGATATCCCTATAGGTATCCTCCGATGTCATCGGGCGCCTTAGAGCCCCCCCCCCACCTCTTCTGAAATTAGTATAATTATAAATTTTAAAATAAGTGCATATGCAATACATTCTTTAGATATCATGGTCAACTAGATTTAATAGCAAATACTGTAGTGCTATATGATTCAACACATTATAATTATGAACCCATTGCTTAAAAAGATTCAGGAAATTTAAGCTCGTGTGATCTTTAACAGTTCGTTTCAATTTAATTTAATATACATCGAGACTAAATTACATATTATATTCTCTCTCTAACAAAATAATTTAATCAATTAGATTACGAAATGTAATTCAAATACATTTTTTAAAAACCAACGAAAACAGAAAATCCATTAACACATTAATGAATCTAATCAATTAAAATGATAATGACACATGCATACACATCATGGGTCGATTTAGCTTATCTACGGTCACTTGTGTACAGAAACAGAAAAACTAGGCAAATATGTATATAAATATAAATTCAATTTTTATGTTTTTGGTAGTATTCATACTAAGGAAAGTTTAAAATTTAATTTATTGTCTGTCTCCCGTTGTTAATAATAATAATAATTTGATTTAAAAAATAAAAAATAAATAAATAAATATAGTTTTTTTCAGTATATAGAACAAAATATATCATTTATGATATACATTTATGATGACGTTTTCTCAACACTCAAAACACTGACCTGTATAGACAGTATGTCCCATGATAGAGTATTGAAGGGAAAGATTGGTTTATTTTTTGGGTTTTCGAGAAAAAGCATCTATAAATTATACTTTGATAAAAATACAAAAATATTTTAAATATATAAATGTACATTTATCTATACTTATATATTAGCCCCAGATTTCTCTAATTCTATACAAGTAGACCTAAGTATGCTACTTTGACCGAAAAAATAATTATAAATTATGGACACAGTAAAAGTTATTCACCGAAAATTTAATTTATTGTAATTACTAGAATTGTACAACTATCAAATTTCGGTGTACATACCATAATCATAATACGTAACATTTAAAGGAAATCAAAAAGATTCAGAGAACATATATGTTTGTGATTCTAATTTTATCAGTTTGCTTGAATATGGTTACCTAGCTTCCCATATAGTATTTCACAATTTTTTACTTTTTATTTATTGACATAAATATTGTAGTAAGACAGTTAAAAACTAATGTAAAAATTAGTTACGTAGAGGACCAACAAACCATACACTCACGTAAGTCAAAGACTGACAGCTTGGTTTGTATATTTTAACAGTTAAAGAGGAGAAATGCAGGTGTAATCATTCAAAAATATGGTTTGAAATACGTTATTCCTGCTTGGACTAAGTCAACCACTCTTTTTGATTAGATCCCACAGATTATATTCCAGGGTAGAAGCAAGAGCCTTATATAAATTATATGAAATGAACTTACTGGAATATTTACTGCTCTGCCTAAAATCCCGTGTTATTTATAAAGATGCACATTTTCTCTCTCGTAGTACGAGAGGGAGATAGCGGAGAGGGAGGCAAGGGGTCCCGTTATTTCCTTAGTAATGGCCCGATACTTTGAGAATCCTCAAATAGGGCCATCATGGGCCCACGAGCAATCATGGACCCAACCATTATTTTTAAGCGAAGTGGAAAGCTCCTCCCATCCTCTTAAATCTTGAAGCAATTGCCTTATTGTTCTTCCGCCCTTCATGCTCTAGACAAGAATATGCTGTAGTTAGAAGAAACTTCAGCTGGTCCTTAGTTTCCCCAGCCCTTTCAAAGACCTTTTAAGTCTCTTTAAAGCTATTTGTACCCTTTTCCAATAAATTGATTTGTCCTTTATTCCTGAGTTAAATAAATAAAACCTTACACAATTTATTTAGGCCACAAGAGTTCCCCTAAACCTATTAAAAAATACTATCATCATTATTAAAATTATATTGTTAGTAGAGTTTATTGTATAAAGCGTTTAAATGTTCATTTAGTAAAAAAAAAAACCTTTTTATTGTATTGCTCCCCCATTCTCTAATTCTTTATCTAGCACTTTATATCGCAGCGTTTCTCGAGTACTTTTTAAAATAATCATTCGTTAAGATGGATCTAAGTTGTACGCCGTGAGCAGGTATAAGTCCTAGCATACAATCAGTGCGGTCAAATCTCGAGTAGGACGGAGCTTTCTATTATTAAGCTCACGCAGGGGTACTCAGAGCTATGCCCAGGCACTTAACTCCCTATCTTATAGCAGTTACCTTTCCTTAAAATCTTGTGCCGATCTAACTTAAGAAAAGAAAAGACTTGAAGAACAAAGCCTCGCTCTCAAACTCTTTAATAATGATTAAGTAACTCGATTCTTAGAAAGTAAAAACCTAATTGTCAATATTAAAAAGGTGTTAGAAGAATTAGATTTTTATTTAATTATTTTTATTTTTATTTATTTATTTTTTTAAAAAAACATTTTTGGTGCATATTGACTTAAATAATAACAGACTGCCATTTATTGTGGCGCTTCCTAAAAAAAAAACATCTGTGGATCAGTTCATAATTATCTACCAATTTTGAGACAAATCGGTTTGCTAGACCTTTAGAAATGGATGTGCAACAGATTTTTACGCATGCGCATGTGCATCCCTAAAATTGCATCAAAATCGCTTAGCACCGAAGCGTCTGACCCCCCAGTCAGAAAAAGTCCTGACTGGGTAAAGGTTGTCCATACTTGCGTAGAAAGTGATAATATGCCTACATAGAAATATAAGATAGATACATAGAAATATAAGATATAAATAGATTAGAGAATAAAAGACTAAATAGAGTAAAAACTGTAATAACGTACTATAGTTCACTATGTAAGAAAAATAGAATAAGAGAAGTAGAAACTGGAAATATATGGAGAAACGGAAATCAAATTATTTAAAACTAGAAGAAGGGTAGGTTAGGCAGCGGTTCCCAAGAGGTGATCCGCGAAGGGTTTGAAAGGTTTGAAAGGGTTTGAAAGGTTGAAAAAGGTTGGGCCCGTGATTGGCTGGTGCAACTAAGTTTGAGGAATTGTCTGATAAAGTGAAGGTGAAATATCAGCGCATCTTAGACCTTCGCAGTATCACGGGGAGAGTATTTTCCTGAGCCAGGCCCTAAAAACCGTTGGAATGTCACCAGCACTAGCGATATTAAAGAGCTAAAATTGACAGAAGGACAGAAAGGAAAGAAATGATTTGACAAGTAATGAAATGTTAAAATGACTAGAATTACTTGATTGTGCAACGAGACCAAAAGGATCTCTGAAAGCGTTGAAATATTTAATACTACAACTACTATTTGTACAACGTACACACAAGAACAGCTAATTCAACAATACGTTTCATGAAGAATAAATCTCAAAATGGCCTCAGGCCCTATTCTCACGGGAATACGAAAATATCCTCGAAACTAAGAGACTCGGTGACCAAGAGACTCAGCATGTGTAATTAGGCGGCACTATACTCAGACGGGGACACTCCAATACCTGGTGACTCAAAGACGCTACTATTCGGAAATTGACTTGAAAATTGACTGATTCTGCACAAAGGTGCATTTCAGCATTAGTGAAAACTTTAAGTCTTTGGACATTTCACACTTAATGTTTTCAATTTGGCGGATAATTTAACAAAACTTTTTGGTACATGACATGTTGTACGTCTTAAAAGAATAGGAAAAGAATATCTAACTATATTACTTCAAAAATTGCTATTCTTTGCCGGCATTTTGAAAACAATTAGGCCGAAAAGTGGGTGTTGCAAGAAAGTTAATGCTTATATAGCATGTAGCATATAATTCAAACCCTTTTTTTAGTTATGAATAATAAAAATTAGTCTCTCCACTGGTTAATTAGTTTATTGTGAATTACATAGCAGCTTTCAGCTTTTTTAAGGCCATCATCAGTGCCTAAGAACAAACAAAAGTTAGACTAAGTACTGAAATCAACACAATAAATAGAGCGAAATATCTTTTTAGGTAGATTTCTCCTGGTAACCATATTAAAAAGAAATATAGCACAATATGCTAATAATAAGCTATAATTTTGATTGATACCTATTAGTCCAGGAGATAGCGTGCAAAAAAGTGTCTGACTAACATCAAGCTATAATTTTGTATACAAGTCAATCTTTTAGCGCCTTTTAAGAATATGTGGTCGGCTAAGTTCGTTTGCGGGACATAGCTTGGCAGTAGGCGTTTGAAAAAAACAAACCGGCGGAGAGCGGCCATGTCCCACCAAGGATGGTGGACAATGTGATTTTCATGATCCTGAGTACAGAATTAGTTAGTAGACTGAAAATCAAGTTGATGTTAGTTTATCTCTTGACAGGTGACAACGTTGATTTTTAGTATTATTTGAATAGCTAACCTATCAAGTGTGATAATAACATCGACTTGATTTTTGGTCTACTAACTAATTCTGTACTCAGGATCACGAAAATCATACTGTCCACCATAATTGGCGGGACATGGCCGCTCTCCGCCGGTTGTTTTTTTTCAAACGCCTACTGCCAAGCTATGTCCCGCAGACGAACTTAGCCGACCACATATTCTTAAAAGGCGCTAAAAGATTGACTTGTATACAAATTTCTAGCTTGATGTTAGTCAGACATTTTTTTGCACGCTATCTCCTGGACTATATATTATACCTATATTATATTGATACCTATATTATAGGTATCAATCAAAATGAAAATCTTTGTAAGCGAGTTCTTTATGCACCGCATCACTTGTTAATCTTAAGTTGACTCCTCGACCATTTTTGAGAAGCTATTTGAGATACAGTGTGGGTCTTCTTATTGATCTGTATGATTCCAAAAAACCAGAAAAGAAAAGAATAATTTGTAAAATCGTACATCCAATCCATTCTTTTTGCTCTCTCATACATACGTTCGTGCATTCTCTTCTCTCTCTCCCTGGAATTGAATACGTACTATACTTATCCGACAAGAATAAATTCTTGAATAGAAAACTAAGATTCTTGATTTTTTTAAAAGAAAAATCATAATTAATAATGGAAAAGTAAATCTAGGTCTTGTGTAAGACTCATCATTCAACAATTTTTTGAAGATAAAAACGCTTAACTGTTTAAAAAACCGAACAAAAGGACATAGACATAAAAAAAAGCAGTGCATATTTTAAAGAAGGAAGACAGAAGATTTTTGAAATAATGACTGAACTTCGCTGCGGTGTTAGAGGCCTGAGGAAGTTTCTCTTATAGAGTAATGAAAATGAAAGAGGCATGAGATGGGGAGGTAAGGCAACGTTGGTCTATAAGCAACGAGTCTCCACACTGTTTCTTTTATGAACTAACTCCCTAGTCGGAGCTTCAATCCCAAGAGATGATGATAATACCCTCAAGACATGCGCAAACCTACTACTTTTACTTTCAACCCGAAAAGAATATCGTCTGGAAACAGCAAAGGCAGAAAAAAATTGTTTTTTTTCCCTTTAAAACAAACGAAAATACTAACAATAAGACTTTCTCACATTTCATGAATGAAAATTGTTTAATATATAAGCGTGCATATATATTTATATATATAATATACTAGTAGTAAAGAACTTCAGTTGATTAATTTATCTTAGTGGGGAAATTATTTTTTAAAAAATTTTAAATGAATATTACGCGAAATAAGCACTATATCAAGTTTTTTTTTATACGTGGGAACAAATTGTGTGTAAATATTGTTTTTAAAACAAATTTCTACAAAATTTTTATGAAATGCACTTATAATTTGATCACCATTCACTTTAATTAAGTCCACAAACAAATCCTAGTCATTTATATAGACCCACAATTGAGTTAGTTGTGACAATATGTTAGTTGCAAGGGATATCCAAGGTTCAATTTAATTATTATTGAACGTTTAAAGTAAACATTTACTGTGAAAATAATCCTACCCAGCGGAATCAAAACCCCACCTATTACCTTTCTCAATTTTTCCCTATCAACTAATTTTTGCTAATGATCTACGTTTAGGATAACATTTTGCTAAATTTGAAACAAGTTGTATACCTACAATTTTAGATGCAAATAGGATATGTGACATTTGAATTGACTTCCTGTTTGATTTTTTTTTTGATTATTCACACAGCAAGACAGTTTGATAACTCTTAAAAAACTTGAAACTCGATAAACGTGGAGACAAGTTTTTCACCAATTTTATTTTAATAAAATATTATGGTAGAGAGATGAGGAGAGGCTGTGCAAAGCTGTGAAACCATCAGACTCTTTCTGCATACTGATGACTCAGAGAATACTTTAAGCGACTCTACCTTGTTGGAAAAAACTTCG
This sequence comes from Gerris buenoi, assembly GCA_001010745.2. Lineage (NCBI taxonomy): Eukaryota > Metazoa > Arthropoda > Insecta > Hemiptera > Gerridae > Gerris > Gerris buenoi. The sequence goes on along the minus strand of KZ652382.1, from coordinate 146,438 downwards.
GATGGAAATTTCATCAACTTTTTTCTAACTCAAGAGTGGAAAGTTTTTTATTTTAGGAAAAAAAAAAATGGGGAAAAGATTTAGTTAAGTTTACAGAGGCTATGGAAGCAACACGTGCATCCACTAAATCAGTTGAGCAAAATTTTATTATTATGCTTTTCTTTTTGTTACTCTTCATTGATTTTAATTTACCTTTTATGATCTTATAAAAAAAAAAACTTTTTGTTCGACACTATAAAATTCAATTAAAAACTCTTTGAAATTATGCTGACTTCATATTGTTTTTTATCAATAATAAATAAATATTAAAGGATGTGTATTTAGCATTGTTAGTTTCCCAAAAGGAGCAACATGGTGCAAGATAAGTCAAATCTAATTTATAAAAAGGTATGTTTAGGTCGAATGGAGTTTGTTTATAGGAAAAGGCGTGGTTATTTTTCCATTGACAGAGATGAGGATACACACTAAACTATTAGGACAGCTTGGGTTTTATCAGGAGATTTCTTAACAAATAATCCAGTATGCCGTGATAGCACGCCATGTCCTCTCACCGTCTATCTTATTGTTCTCTTTTCACTTTTATGTTTCCCAATTACATTTAAAGCATTTTATTTTAGTTTTAATATTTTCTTTTTTCCCCATGGAAACAATGGCAACGCCCTCTGCCAAGCACACAATGAACCACAACAACATATACTATTATTTTACCCCCAATGCCCTTCTAACAATTGCAAAAGGTCGTCTTCTTTATTTGTAAGAAGTATATTTTCTTCTGACAAAGGTGTAATTCCTGTAATAGCCGAGTGTCTGTTGAATGTTAAGCCTTTCTTACTCCATTGCTAAAACCATTACCAGAATGATAAGAGCTAATGACATCTTATCAACCAGTTTAAAAGACGTAAATTGGAAAGAAAGACACCTAACGACCAAACTGTTTATGAGGATATTCAAGTTAACGCACCCAGCATAAAAGGATACTACCACATAATGTTTGCGACAGAGTTAATTTATATTGCATAGATATTTTGAGACTCAACACTAAAAAAAAACTTCTTTAAACAAAACATTAAGTAATTAATATAAAAATACCATTTTGAAAACAGGTTTTATTTCATTTTTTTTTTCTTTCTTGGTTTGGTTTGGTTTCTGTATTCTTAACCTCAATTGTTTCTATGTGCAAAATTTGGGGAATATTGAAAGACGGGAAGTGCTTCAAAATCGGGGTAACGGAAATGTGCGATGAAACTTACAAAGCAAAGTAATATAAGACTAGTAAAAACAAATTTGAAAAAAAAAAAAAAAAAAAAAACTTCATTTCTACAGTTAGTTTTAATTAATTACCTTAAACCAATAATATAAATTATTTCAATGATATTCACTAATAAAATAATGTAAGGAGGACATAAGAATATTGAAGGGCACGTCTAGAATTTTAAAGTGGGTTACCACAGAGGTCATATAACATCTAGCAACAGATTGGGAATACAAAAATAAAACGAAAATTGTAAAAAAAAATATATTACGTTGATTACTAGATAAGAGGACATTTCCAATAAAGATATAAAAAAAATAAAAATATGGTTAATATGGTTAAGATTCCAATATCTAAAAAGCCAAATTTTAAATTTAAGTCTACAAAATTGGAGAATACGTCTAAACAAAACGTTAAAACAAAAACAACCTTTTGGCTGTCGGAATTGAATGATTTCTAAAACTATACAATCATATGGAAAAGAGGATGGTTAGGTAATTTAAAGAGAAACTTGACACAAGGATCCCTAAACTAATGAAGATAGGAAGATTGTTTGACTGAGAAAGAAGGTCTCCAACTAGTTGAATACAATGTACTCTGGAGGGGCTTGTGGACATGAAGGACGAAAACTGGTAGATGGCTGTTATCGTATAATTAAATCAAGAAATGGAATACGTGAATAAGCCAAAATAGTTTAAAGAACATTCAAGCGGAAACAAAGGGGTAAGTAAAGTATTAACATAAGAAGGGAACGTACTTGGTCACATGAAGCAAATAAAGGGTGTGATAGAGAAGGTCCTTAAGGGCTGTTTTCTTAATGCGCGTCTAATGCCCACTAGGAAAACAGGCTCTAAGAGTTTTTAAGACAAAAACACACAGGCAAAATGGGAAAACAGGTAGCTCTATTTTTATGCGAACAATTTTCTCCTGATACATTTTTCTTAACATGAAATTTTACAGAATAAGTTGAAATGTATCCATTATAGGAAATAAAAGCTTAGTTCTCAATGATGTAAGAATGCAAAATTTAAGATAAACAAAGTAAAATAAATATATATTATATGCATTTATTTATTGATTTTACAATAAAAAACTTAATCCATTTTGATCCGTTTAAATCAAATGTAGAGTAATATCTGTTGTAATATTTGTCCATATGGAAGGCTATTTGTGTAAGAGCCTTGAGGCCATATTGAATATGTAACCATATGGAGAGGGTATTCATGTGGAAAAGTAGCTTCCCTTTGATATTATAACCTCCTTACGAAAATGTTTCTGATTCAATAACCTCCCTTTGGCCTACTCCTTCTGCAAAACATATGTATATTTTATTACAAAGCATAACCGTAGCGTTACAGAGTAAAAAAAAATGCGTTCCCCTGTCGAATATTGATATCTGTGTTCTTGTTTTGTAAAATATGTTTTATAAAACATAAAGAAATTCCTTTCAACTTAAGAATTTTTTTTTCAGAAGGATCATTTATCCTCTATGAGAAGTAATATGTAAAACATTCATGATGCTCCAAAAAAAAGAAAAAAATATATTTATTTAATATTACTCGTTACATACATTCTTTTAACTGTTCGTTACAGTTATTTATTGAGTAGTAGACTTTTTTCACTTATAGCCAGAATATTAAATATAATAGTAAAGTAAACTGTATTAGTATATTGACAACTTTGAAAAAATACAGGGTAGCGCAGCGCGAATGAACACATTTTAAATGATTAACATGTGCTTAATACTAGAACTAGGAGATTGATATATAGCAAATTTTGTAGCAACAATGTGGAAGTTAATTGGACATAAGTCAAATTTTCAAGTGTGAAAGATAATGACCGATAAATGACGGTCTAGTCATTTTACACATTCTTAGAGGCGCTCAGCGAAGTTGCGCATCACATGCTCTAACTCTAATATCACGTCAGGGAAAACAATTTTTTCATCTCCTATTCAAATGTGATTCCTATTCAACTTCGCTGAGCGCTAAGAATAAGGAAATCGACAAAAACGTCATGTATCGGACATTATCTTCCACACTTGAAAATTTGACTTATGTCCAATAAACTTCCACATTGTTGCTTAAAAATTTGTTTTATTTCAATCTCCTGGCTCTAGTATCAAGCACATGGTTTAACCATTTAAAATGTGGTCATCCGCGCTGTGCCACCCAGTATTTTTTAAGTTTGCTCTCTCAAAATTATCATTGAAATGGATGAAACAAACATTTAAAGGAGTAAGACAAATTTATTGAAAATAGACGGTAGTAAAAAATATTAATTATTGATGTTTCCAGATGAGCAGTAGAGCCACTGGATTGAAGATAAAGAAAGACTTATCTTAGCTACAAGTAACTTTATAGCACAGATCCGGCTTTTAACCATTAGCTACAATCTTCTTTGTTGGCGGGACGAGTAAATATAGTGATATACATTCAATGAAAAATAGTTTTAGCTAAATAAAAGTATTTTGTAGAATGCTAAAGAACACCGAAAGGAATGAATAGCTTAATGGAATGGATATATTTAAAACCTATTGATTCGTAAATTCATTCTTTGATTCGAAATAGATTTAAATGTTTATTTTATCCAAGAGGAAAACTGCTTCAAAGTTAGAAAACAAAACTTCTAAGACAGATACTAAAACAATTACCCACTTTAGTTTTAATTATAAGTTTTTAAACGATGTCTAGAAAAACTTTGTCTTGAAAACTCTTTAAATTCTAAGTTTAGAAAATCCCAGGTTGGTTAGTTTTAACGATGTTGCTTTACATTAGTAATTTTACTGGAACTGTGAAACTGTGAAATCAATATTTTTTCTTTTATAATATAGTCTAGAGTTTAGAGATACACAGAAATGCATATCCTCATAACAATAATAATACTAACCAATAAAACAAAGTTTCTTTAATAAATCCTTTAGGTATTAATATATTACGGTTATGTGAGTCAACGGAAAGTTCTTTGTTTATACAAAAGCAATTTGAAATTTTTTCCATAACACTCACAGTTATTGAGTTTTTTTCTTTAATTACTGTATGTTCGTACACTACAATTCAATAGAACATTTTTTTTATTGGTACAGAGTCTATGAGCCATAAAAGGATTTAAAAATCAATTTAATTTACAGAGGCATGCTTTACTTTTATTAATTCTGAAAAATTTTGCTCTTTCATTATTCATCGGTTAATTAGATTAAACGTAACATATACACATAAGTTAACATAAGATTCCAATTAATCACCATAATAATTGTGATCTAACATCAAATAAAAAAAGGAATAAACTTGAATAAAGATAAATCAGAGTAAAAAGACTCCAGTCCATTGTATTCTCTAATCTGAACAATGCGGATATTATACTTAGCCCCCTATCTCTTGGATTGAGCAAAATCATCCATGCGTGAACCGCTTTAAAAAAAAAATTCCCTGGAATTCTCGAAAAGGGTAGAGGGAGGAATGGTGAACAGCTTAAGAGGAAAGTAATTGAAATGAGCGTCTTCTCACTCCCTTTTCTAGTCTGTTACTGAAAGATAAAAAAGAAAAAATATACAGGGGTTAAAAGCGTCGAAGCTCTATTGTGAAGGAAAAGAATAATGGAAGAGGTGAGATAGGGGGAAGAGTCGGGTCTGCAGGCTATGAAAAACATATGCAAGCAAAAATAACCGTGATACCTTTTGTCCTTCTATTCATTCCTATAAACTAACACCAATATGGTGTAATGCGTAAAGGAAACCTTCAAACATAGAGCTCAACTAAAGCTACTTACAAATAAAAGATTATTGACAAGCTTGCAAGTGCTTTCTTTAACAATTTTAACGTCGAAAGTAGATTTTGAATGGAAAATTAAATAGTATTGTAAGCGTGAAGGTCAAATGAGGATGGATTTGGTTAATCCATATATACAACATTTAAGTTTTGTTTGTACATTTAGATTCCATGCATTCCCAAAAACCGAATCCGGCCTTAACTTTTTTTCCTGTATTTATATGTGTGTCTGTCGCCACAAGTCCGACTCTAGATGCACAAAACTGGCAAAACACAAATGATGAACTGGTGAGCGCAAATCTGTTGCGTATGTTGTTAGGCTTGGTTTTATCGAAAATACTTAATGTATTAATAAAAAACCCTTCAAAATATATCAATTTTGGGCGCAATACCTACTGGTTTGCCTGCCTCTTTTAAGAATGGCATAGTAATATCTCTTAGAAAAAATAACAAACAAGTCGGAGGAAAAATTAGTAGTCCGTCTTTCTCAAGTAGAAGAAATAAAATAAGAATAATAGAATATTACACTAGTATATTTTATTATCTCTTACTTAGACAACATCTGGACCATAACACTTTCACACCTTTATTATCTTTCACTGACATTATAGGGTTATTCTAAAAATAACGTTGTACAAATGGTGAACAAAAGTAGAACTAACAATATTAAAAATAATATTTTATTTTTGTAGAAAGCAAATACTTGGCTTTGGGATTTCTTGTAGCATTAAACATTTCTTGTAATAAATAAGAAGGAAAGAAAATATATTTATATATATAACTATATTACAGTAAGTCCCAAGATAGAGTATCCAAGAAGAAAAATTTTCTCATTATTGGGTTTTCGGAATAAAAGAAATTCTTAATAAAAACCCCTGCTTGATCTTATTCTCTAAAAATAATAATTTCTTCATTTCGTGTGTACGGGTTGTTAAGTTTCTTGAAAACTTAAAAGAAAATACCAAGACTAAACTAACCTATTTTTGATTGAGCTAAAAAGGCTTTTTGATTGAGCTACATTTTTAGAAAAGTGGTTCAAAATTACAATAAAAAAAAAAACAGTTAAATATTAATTTTTATTGAAGTGAAACTTCTTTAGCCGTGGTAGAATAAATTTGCTTGACCGAAATTGACGTCGGGAAACAAAGTACGCGTTTCGAGACTCGTCCAAGTGAATAATTTTTTATGTGAAATTAACGAAATTGCAAGTTTTTGTTTTAAGACTCGCCTGTGAGATATTTTAATCGACTACCGACTTCGGACGAAGGCCGGCAGTTTATTTAACTATAAAAAAAACTTCACTTTGGACGAGTCTCGAACTAGAGTCTCACTTCTAATGCGAAAATCTCAAACATATTTTTTATTTCTAGAGATGGATCCTTTTAGGGTGATATATCAAACTAAAAGTTTAAGTGGCAACGTTTCGGCCTGACCAGCCATTTTCTGGCATAGATATTATATATTTTTTTAATTTAGATAGACGACGTAACAATTTATCTATATACATGTACTTGACTTATCTAGACTCTAGACTATAATACCTATAATGTGATTTAGTGAGGATGGTTACATGATGTAAAATTAGTTCAAATATAATAATTGTAACGTTATCGTTCCTTCGATAAACATTTTTATACGAAAACAGATAAATGACTCGCGGTCCCCCACTTAATCTGTGCATCAAAACACAATATTAAAATTATCAATAAAAACAGTAAGAATAGATGAAAACACAAACTACACAAAAACAACTGGTATTATATAATGGTAACTGATAGTATTCTGAATTACGTCACTTAAGTAATTCAGAAAACTATTAGCGAAAGGATCCATCAATACGTTTAAAAATGTATTACAAACGGTACAATTTTGGATAAAATTATATTAAATTTAGATTAATTTTTGAAATATTAAATTTTAGTTTGTATATCCTATTGGATTCCATCTTGGTACATACTACATACATAGTTCACTGCTGTTTTCTATAAAAGATATATTAAAAAAAAGGTTGACTCCTATGCTAAATTATTATTATTTTTATTAAAATGATTTATTTACTACGACTCAAGAATCAATTTACAAACTTTTTTTCTTTCTTCTAAGTGGCCTTTTTTCGGTTTAAATTTTAAAGAGTTTAGAAGTATTAAAAAATTAAATTTAATCTTTCTTTTTTTTCCTCCTAGAATAGGAGTGTCAGTTGATACGTAGAACTGGGACAGTTCAATTTACATGGAAGCCTTTAGGGGCATGCAGTCGGAAGAGAGGCCCCCCCCCCCGTCCCAGGGGTCTGAAAATTTAAACAACTTGGCCCTACCTACACCTGGTTCGATTCTCTCCCTAGAGCTCACCCTCAAACTCACTCAAATATTAATGGTTATCATTTATATATGACTTTTTGGTGTGAAACCTTTAGGATAGAAAATCCTCTCTTAGGAGATGACCCCCGTGTGAAATTCACACCATCTTCTATACTCTCTCAACCTAAAAACTTATACATGTTATTATGTATCTACTTAACCCCAGTCTTTAATTATAAGGAATAAGAGAAGCTTAAGGATCTTCTCCAAAATCTAAATAATTCAGTGACTTATTCTTTCATAATGATCTCTCGCAAAATATAACCCTGTTCTAAGAGAATTTAGGTTTAACCCAACTACCTACCATATTGGTTTTAAAGCTAATATTTTTAGACTTATACAACTCTCCTATATTTTTTATTCATATGGATTACACTCAACTCCACCACAATTCCTTTATTTGATAAAACATGGTACTAATATATTAAATTATCACTTCCCCTTACCCTTTTTCCTGAAATTATTTGAATTATTAGCATGTCTTAAACGAATTTCTGGATATACCTGAATATTTTATGGAACTATTACAGATTAAAATTCAATTACTTAAAATGAGTCATAAATCAATTAAAGATTCACTCCTACAAACTAAAAGTTTTCCATTGCATAATAAAAACGTCTAAAATTAATATGGCACATAGCTTCCTCCTTATACTTCCTAAATGAAGTATTAATGAGGTAGATTTAAGAAGATGATTATTAACAAATTAGGTTGCACAGATAAAATATAAAAAGCAAAGTGCGGAGGAGGTTAATATAAGGCCATTTTTGTAATGTTTTGGGTATCTTTGACGCACCATAAAATTAATACATGGGACCACTTGAGGGCATCTTTGAAATTGTTAGAGTATCTTTGACGGCACCATCCAAATTTTTATTAAATTCGGACTTTACGTTCGCAAAATTATTCTCTGATTTCTGAAATGTACTAATATGAATTTTGGAGACAAAGAAAATTGTTCTTTAGACTTTAAATCATTACATTTTCTTGCCCTGTGTAAGCTATAGGAAAAGTATTAACCTACAACAACTGTCTACAAAAAAAAATCAATCAAAGGATGGAGACAAAAATAATTTAGCAGGTTGGAAGTGGTTTCTTGAAAATGTTAATTCAAGATTCCTGGTCATTTACAATTGTCCTTTTCTTGTCCTAGTCCAGTTCTCCAATCCTAGGCTGATCTCTAAGCCCTTAATTTCATATGAACTACAATTTAAGGACCTCTTCAAAAGACAAGCCCTACTCTCACTTAGCAAATTTAACTGCACCAAAGGACTGGCCAAAGGAGCGAAGCTATATTGCTCTGGTATATCACTGTAGGAGTTCACAGACAATTTGATTAAAGGACCACTACACTAAGTGAAATAATAACGATGTAGAAAAAATAATGATACAGATGAAGAAAATGAAGGTAATTTTAAAGTTGGCATTATAAAAAAGTTTGATCTTCTACATAACTGTAATTTAGATATAAATATGAAAAAAGATTACTTAAATATTAATAAGGTGATAAAAGATTAAGTAGAAATAATAATTACAAAAAAATGGCCAAATAAACAGAAGTTATTAATAAAGTAAATAGTAACAAGTGATAATGATTAGATTTTATGATAAATTGATACGATAAAGAAAAAAATAATTAGATAGTAAGAACTGACGAGTTTAAATAGATATAGATAGACCTACCCAGTATGGAGGTTGCAACAACATTGAATTTGAATTAAAAGGAATAGTAGGTTAAGGCGACCGACAAGATAATTTAATTCAATGTAGATGTCAAGGATTCCAACAATGAGATTATCCTGGTTTAAGAGAAAATACTTTTATAGTAATTAGACTAGGTGCAGATGTGCAGGATAATTGAGTTATTAGATGAGATACATACTGCGGTCTAAACTCTTCTTTGAATCCAATTTTTTCTTTATTTTACCATACAAACTTGGGTAGAACTGCAGTATACGGTACCCCTATCGAAAGTCGGTAGATATCTAAAGTCGGTAGTATCGATATTTATGGTGACGCCATATATCGATATATCGACTTGTATATACGCGATCTGCATGACGATTGATGCACGATCTGCATGACTTGCGTGATGCATGATTTGCAAGTGACTATTACAATTACTTTTGGAAGACGATAGCAACGATTAAAATATTTACTAACCTTATACGTCCTCCTCCGCCGCCACAGGTTCAATTCCCTCCTCGGCCGGTCGGTCGCGTGACCGAGGAGAATAAACTCTTGCCGCTGCCTCCAAAAATGCTCTAGTCAGATCGACAGTATCAGAATGAGCTTGCCTCCAGATGTATTCACCCAAGTACGAGTCAAACTGATCGCTGGCCGTGGTCTGAGAGACATATTACTTCCACACTTAGGACACACATACACGCGAGAAAGCAAACCAATATTCATACAAAACTCGAGCACACGCTCAGCGCTCGAATGACGCAAAACATCCAAAAAATCCAAATTAATCACTTCCATACCGATCAAAAAGTACAATACAATCAAAATACAAAAGGACAAATCAGCGACAGCGGCGACACACAATGACGAAGAGAAGAGAGCGGAAGAAGAAGACAATGAAGAGAACGATAAAGGATGATTCACGCTACACCGAGCCGGGGCCGTGCCGTGCCGGGCACGAGCCCTCCCACCGTGCCCCGTCCGAGCGTTCACATACATGCTACAACGAGGCGGGCACGGGCCGGGGACGAGCCGGGCTGGGACGTGCTGTCGCTGTCCTCTACTAGGCGACCCGAGTTCATTTCATATCTAGTGCTTGTGCTTCATGTTTATATGTCTGTGTTTAATAGCGAATTTTTTAATGTTTCGTTTTTCCGAGTTTGAGTTAGCAGCTATTGCTATTGCGCTTGAAGAGGATGATTCGGGTGAAATGTTAGGTATGCAGAAAAGCAGAAGGTGGGGCGTTCATCCAGCTTGGAAAAAGCGAAAATTGGAAGGAGAATATTTTACTCTTTATAAAGAATTAGTGGACGATGAAAGTAAATTTTTTGGCTACTTTAGAATGTCCAAGGAATGTTTTAATTCTTATTTTTGGAGTAGTTGGGTCTTTTAG